>JAVIAB010000046.1:9607645-9670145 GCA_032433765.1 Megaustenia siamemsis
AAGGCGTCAATGGAGTTTCGTACATGACTTCTCAGCACCGGGGTGAGTCCCGAAGGTTCATGTTAGTCAGGAGGGTTTCAAGATTTCACAGATTCACATTAGCAGGGAGATCGTACAGTCTGTTGTTTGATTGGCGAAGGGGATAGTCCGATGACTGTGTTTCATATGTTCGGATTTGGTGTCAATGTGATGTCCTATCATCATCAAGCGTTATACATGTTTTTAAACATATAACGATCATCATTTTCAGTAGGACGTGATTTTCGGGTCAATATGGTGGATAGGCGGCAGGAAGCAATAGAGGCTATGTCTGACAAGTGTTCCTTGTTGCAATTTCCTCATATTCCAAGTCGGGCTTGTTACACGAGCTTTGAGTAAAGTGCTATGTGCACACCGTGAGCTGTGCGTTTCATCGGTTATGATAGTTTTCCGATATTCCGATTGTTTACAATGCGTGGTGGTACCGTTTCATGGAGAACCGATGGATGTGTTTACTTTCTGTGCGGTTTCGCCTTATGTCTTTTGGCGTGTGCTGAGACTGCTACGATGGGGGATGTAGCTACCTTTCTTTGTTTGGAAGATGAGATTGTAATTCGGATGATTCCACCAGCACGGGCGGTTGAGCAATTATGGATTTTAATTTGTTTGCAGTGATACCGAGCCTTCCATAACCATAACCATTATTTTAAATATAGTATTCATTTTATTATTATTCCTTCAAAATAGATTTGTTACAGATAATGTGAGAAAATAAAATGATTTGCTTGTTAGTAACACAAGAGTAAACGACACAATAAAAAATAGTTATTTTCATTTACCTCTTCCGTGCCTTTGATATCTATCTATCTATTGACCTTTCGAGCCGTAACCGGCCCATAGGGCGTAGACCAAGATACACCTTCTCCTATATGAATTTTTGTTCTAGCAGTTTTCTTTTAAAGATATTTTATCAAATCTCGCCATCTGTCTCTGTTCTGTGCAAGCAGTTCTATCTCATTGATGGAGCCGATTCCTGCTGCTCTTGATATTGGATATTGAAAATCACGACGATTTACCGCACACACATCATGTTCTCATGAATCAAGAAGTACATATAGAAAAAGAACCATATGTGTGTACACAAATAATTATTTTAGCAAGTTAGCCACACTGGAAGAGAATGCTAGGAAGTGTGATAGCATCCGCACTCTACTATTATAGACAGCATAAAACGCTGCCACCAACATGTTTCAAACAAGCTATCTTTAAACGACTCTGAAATATAGACAGACAGGGAATACATCACTAAAGTTTCCTATCTGCTTCGAACGATGGACAAAGTGTAGTACAAAACCGTGGAGTCTAAAAATAAATATTACAAAACCAACAGCGACCATTTTATCATTCTCCCTGCAAAAAAGAAGCATATAAATAAATATTGAGACTTGTATGAATGTCCCAAGCAAATATATCAACAATTCTCGGAGTCATCCCTGGTCCCCTGGCCCCCATACACCCTTCCCCCCCCCCCCCCCCAGAAGAATCCAAGCAAGATCCATCTAAGTGCTGTACATAATAATATAACTAGGGGGCACAACTAGGGAGCAAATAAAGAAAAAAAACTACTTGAGACATATCTACACAGGATCAATCATACATATTGTGATATAGGAATCAAACCCTCAGGCAACGCGAGCCAAGCCAAACGTGGAAAAATTGGCTGAAAAGCCCACAACATGGCTGGCACCAACAAATAACCATATATAATAAACTATGGGGAGCAGGTGATGACCCTAAATGTACCGTCTTTTTTGTAACCCATGCTTAACATACCAGTATCTGAATGTTAAAAATGGAGAGGAAGAGGAAGAAGAGAAGAATAATAAAAGCCAGTTGATGGCAAGAACTGACAAATGGAAGACGAACGGAATTGTGCAGATTCATACTAACACATTGAATATTAAAATAATGTTACTCATGTTAATATGGTAATAGAAGAAGTGAATGTGCTGGCTAGGGACACATAATCTTTCAAAGGGGCTAAAATAAGGATATGAGCCCTGGTGGTAATACTATGATATGTTAGAAGGTGTCCATTAGAGAACGTTTTAATACTATCATAGTTTCACCAAATGACATAGGGACACAATGGTATAGAGATTTACAGTTCGTTCGCAACCATTTGTTGAAATGTCGAATATAATAATGTGGTGTGTAATCTAAGATTATAAATCTCCACAAATAATGACATAATCAAGTAATCTGAATAGGGATCTAGGAACAAACGCGATAAATACGTTTGATATCCAACGTTTGCTACTTATCAACAAACAATTGAACCAATAATCGCTGTGACATTTTTTAATAATATCGGGGCGTTTGTATCTTTAGTTTTTTATTTGCACCGTAATCAACACAGTATGCCGATGCCATTATTTAATTTAAGAAAAGTTATTTATTAAGTTATAGTTCTAATTAGTTACATAAAGTATGAGTGTAAAGTATCATTTACGTATTCGCAGTACTCAAAATTTGTTTTTTTTTTTTAAATCTAGAAAAGAAACATCTGCGGATATTGAAGAAATACAGCATGCACACAAAGAAAACATCACAAACATAACTGCCTTATGCGTTATTTTACAACAATCCGTTGGAGTATTTATTATAACAATCGGTCGAAGCATTTAGTACAACAATCGGTTGAAGCATTTAGTACAACAATCGGTCGAAACATTTAGTACAACAATCAGTTGAAACATTTAGTACAACAATTGGTTGAAGCATTTAGTACAACAATCAGTTGAAGCATTTAGTACAACAATCGGTTGAAGCATTTAGCACAACAATCGGTCAAAGCATTTAGTACAACAATCCGCCCAAACATTTAGTACAACAGTCGGTTGAAGCATTTAGTACAACAATCGGTTAAATCATTTAGTACAACAATCCGCCTAAGCATTTAGTACAAAAGTCGGTTGAAGCATTTAGTACAACAATCGGTTGAATCATTTAGTATAACAATCGGTTGAAGCATTAAAGTACAAGAATCGGTTGAAGCATTTAGCACAACAATCCGCCCAAGCATTAAATACAACAGTCGGTCGAAGCACTTGGTATAACAATCGGTTGAAGCATTTAGTAAAACAATCGGTCGAAGCATTTAGTACAGCAATCGGTTGAAGCATTTAGTACAACAATCGGTTGAAACATTTAGTACAACAATCGGTCGAAGCATTTAGTACAGCAATCGGTTGAAGCATTTAGTACAACAATCGGTTGAAACATTTAGTACAACAATCGGTTGAAGCATTTAGTACAGCAATCGGTCGAAGCATTTAGTACAGCAATCGGTTGAAGCATTTAGTACAACAATCGGTTGAAGCATTTAGTACAGCAATCGGTTGAAGCATTTAGTAGAACAATCGGTTGAAACATTTAGTACAACAATCGGTTGAAGCATTTAGTACAACAATCCGCCAAAGCATTTAGTACAACAATCGGTTGAAGCATTTAGTACAACAATCGTTCGAAGCATTTAGTACAACAATCGGTTGAAGCATTTAGTACAACAATACGTCCAAGCATTTAGGACAGCAATCGGTCGAAGCATTTAGTACAACAATCCGCCTAAGCATTTAGTACAACAATCGGTTGAAGCATTTAGTACAACAATCGTTCGAAGCATTTAGTACAACAATCGGTCGAGGCATTTAGTACAACAATCGGTCGAAACATTTAGTACAACAAACGGTCGAAGAATTTGGTACAACAATCCGTCGAAGCATTTAGTACAACAATCGGCTGAAGCATTTAGTACAACAATCGGTCGAGACATTTAGTACAACAATCCGTCCATGCACTTAGTACAACAATCGGTTGAAGCATTTAGTACACCAATCGGTCGAAGCATTTAGTACAACAATCGGTTGAAGCATTAAGTGCAACAATCGGTCGAAGCATTTAGTACAACAATCCGTCCATGCAATTAGTACAACAATCGGTTGAAGCATTTAGTACAACAATCGGTCGAAGCATTTAGTACAACAATCCGCCCAAACATTTAGTACAACAATCCGTCCATGCACTTAGTACAACAATCGGTTGAAGCATTTAGTACAACAATCGGTCGAAGCATTTAGTACAACAATCGGTCGAAGCATTTAGTGCAACAATCGGTCGAAGAATTTAGTACAACAATCCGTCCATGCAATTAGTACAACAATCGGTTGAAGCATTTAGTACAACAATCGGTCGAAGCATTTAGTACAACAATCCGCCCAAACATTTAGTACAACAATCCGCCCAAGCATTTAGTACAACAATCGATTGAAGCACTTAGTACAACAATCCGCCCAAACATTTACTTACAACAATTCGCCCAATCATTTAGTACAACAATCCGCCAAGCATTTAGTTCAACAATCCGCCCAAGTATTTAGTATAACAATCCGCCCAAGCATTTAGTACAACGATCCGCCCAAGCATTTAGTACAACATTCCGCCCAAATATTTAGTACAACAATCCGCCCAAGCATTTAGTATAACAATCCGCCCAAGCATTTAGTATAACAATCCGCCCAAGCATTTAGTATAACAATCTTGCCAAGCATTTAGTTCAACAATCCGCCCAAGTATTTAGTATAACAATCCGCCCAAGCATTTAGTTCATCAATCCGCCCAAGTATTTAGTACAACAATCCGCCCAAACATTTAGTATCACAATCCGCCGAAACATTTAGTACAACAATCCGCCCAAGCATTTAGTACAACAATCCGCCCAAGCATTTAGTATAACACACCGCCCAATCATTTAGTATAACAATCCGCCCAAGCATTTAGCACACCAATCCGCCAAAGTATTTAGTATAACACACCGCCCAAGCATTTAGTACAACAATCCGCCCAAGCATTTAGTATAACAATCCGCCCAAGCATTTAGTACAACAATCCGTCCAAGCATTCAGTATAACAATCCGTCGAAGCATTTAGTACAACAATCCGTCCAAGCATTTAGTACAACAATCCGCCCAAGCATTTAGTATAACAATCCGCCCAAGCATTTAGTACAACAATCCGTCCAAGCATTTAGTACAACAATCCGCCCAAGTATTTAGTATAACACACCGCCCAAGCATTTAGTATAACAATCCGCCCAAGCATTTAGTACAACAATCCGCCCAAGCATTTAGTATAACAATCCGCCCAAGCATTTAGTATAACAATCCGCCCAAGCATTTATTGTAACAATCCGCCCAAGCATTTAGTACAACAATCCGCCCAAGCATTTATTGTAACAATCCGTCCAAGCATTTAATACTCTGTTGAATTTGAGGCGTTCGATAGCGCAAAAATCGCGTCTATTATCATATCTTATCGTTGGGGGGATATAATGGTCTTGAGGTTTGGATTTTACTCACTGGATAGAAAGGTCTCGCGTAGGATTCCTGCAAAAAGGGGGGGGGGGGAGAGAAAGAGAGAAAAGGATAGGGGATTACAACTTACTTGGAAGTCAAGAAAATGGGAGGGGATTACAATTGACTTGCTGTGTCGCTTTATCTTCTCCTGGTCTCTTGGTAGTGACATCCAATGGATCTCTCGGATAATAGCAAAAAACAGGAGGTCCCTTGCGCACTCGAGTACGTTAAAGAAATATTGGCGGTTACAAATCGAAAGCAGTAAACCATAATTGCTGTTGCTCAGGAAAAAGTGTCGTCAAATATGACAGTGTCGAAAAAGAATATGCCCGACGAAACGCGCAAATATCACGGCTTTGTCGTAAATTAGCGATACAATTCAATCACGCACACAAAAGAAGTGAACACTAAAAATACAACCTTATCGTGACATTCTTGCATCAATTGTTGTTACATATTTTGCTTCTTTCATTTTTCCTATCTGTGCTCAATTGGCCTGACATAATTATATTTTTTAGACTTTATTTGACACGCGTGAATCATTATCTTAAGAAATTAATTGTTTAGTTGTCACGCAAATTTATATTCTAATGCAGCGCTTAATTAATCTACAATGACATATATTTAATCACACTGTGACAAGACAAAGCCATATAATTCTGGGATTGAGCATCTCGCATATACGCTCATGATAAATACTATTTTTTTTTCATTACGCATCGGACAAGTCCACAAGTGCTCATATATCTCTCGAAGATTATCTATCATCGTGTAGCGACTACCGACACCAATTTTGTGTTGACTGATAAATCTTCTTATGATTCCTGCGTAGCGCTCTCGTCTGGCATCTCCCATCATTGACATGATATATTCATGATGTCTGCAGATTCAGGATCATATTTTTAAGTTTATTTTTTGTCTACCAATTTCCATGAGGGCATTCAGACTGATAACAGCTCATAACATCTAGTTCATACTGACTTTCAACCAATTAATCGCAATAAAACCCTCTTGATCAACGATTACTAGAGGTCAGATGTTATCCCTGGCTCTAGTGATGTGGTTGACCAGATTAATTACACCAACACATGCCGCCAAACACAGCTATTAAAGTCACTACACCATTAACATCGATTTCATCGAATTCTGGAGAAACACAAATAAGAGAGCCTACCAATCAAGTCTTGAAGGAACGAGCTGGACTCAGGCAAGAAATTCATACTTGACAGACAGTGATAGAGACTGACATATCCTGGCTAGAGATGTCCATACTTACTCCAGATCGGAATGGGTGGAAATCTCTTGTGGGTGCCCTATGCTCCGACCAGAGTTCAGAAGATTAAGTAGAAGAAGAAGAAATAACAATCTCACCCCCGCCGCCCACATTCACCCCCATCCCAGTGCAGGCACAGGAAATGACGTAATTGCTGTAAAACATGAATTACGTGTGTATGATTATGAGGACATCGACACCAAAGCAGTCACAACAAATTAGCATCTTGATGAAGCAATAGTCGGAACCATATTTTTGTTGATCTCCTCCTGGCAGAGGGCTATGTTGTAAAGATAGACACATATTATATTTATGTTTACATTTTCAGTAACACTGGCTTCTGTAGATAATAAGTTAACGAGTAAAACTGTTAGCAGTAAATCAATCAACTAATCCTCCACGATCGAGATACTCAGATCAAATTAATGTTTATTTGTATATATCATGTTTATATTTTTTTAGATCGTAACATATAATTATTTGTGCACATTGGACTTTTACCTTCATATTGTTCTTGTTTCAATTTGTGTAATTAGATTAAATCCAAGCTGAAGGTCAGCTATAAGATAACAACACGGAATTAATTATGTAATTTTATTAATAATCGTGTAACTGTGATGCATATACGTATATATATATACACACACACACAGTATATCGGTATATATTTCCTTCCGGTTAGCTTTACCACGGCTTTGCATATTTGCCAACACCCCCTCCCGACCCCGATCAACGTTTAACTCATACTTGCTCTTTTCGTTATATAAGCTTGCAATGGTTAAGTCGCTACTAAAAAAAGTCACGTTCGAAGCGAGTGCATGAACATCGAATTTATCTACACAGTTCGGGATTTTTTTTAATGATCATGCCAATAAACCTATTTATATATATATATATATAAATATATATATATATATATATATATATATATATATATATATATATATTTTTCTTATCAAAACACAATATGAACGTTATGATATAATTGGACTCAATGTTTACGCCAAATGTTACCAAATAGTGAAAGTAATAATGATTGTGATATCTGTAGCAAGACTAATACCGTATCATATTGATTGTTCTTTTCTAATTTTCAATAGCTCTTTCATGTGTCAGCTTGAACAAAGGGCCTACGATTTATTTGAACTTCGTAAGAGAACCGATGCAAGGCTAATAGTGGAACAGTATTTCTATAGAACTAAAGAAAATAATGTTGTGCATGAACATTTTGTAAATTTGATCCTATGATTTATAAAGCAAAGTTGTAAACGCAATTGTTGCGTTTTACATGAAAAGCTGCAAAGAGAGTGAGAGAGAGACAGAGAGAGAGAGAGAGAGAGAGATGGATTACACTAATCATGATTAAATAGAAGATATATTTCATTACGGGAAAGTGCATTTTCAAAACCGTATCTCGGATCTAAATAACATAAAAAACGGTAATATAAATGTTAATATCGGGGCGTTTGTATCTTTAGTTTTTTATTTGCACCGTAATCAACACAGTATGCCGATGCCATTATTTAATTTAAGAAAAGTTATTTATTAAGTTATAGTTCTAATTAGTTACATAAAGTATGAGTGTAAAGTATCATTTACGTATTCGCAGTACTCAAAATTTGTTTTTTTTTTTAAATCTAGAAAAGAAACATCTGCGGATATTGAAGAAATACAGCATGCACACAAAGAAAACATCACAAACATAACTGCCTTATGCGTTATTTTACAACAATCCGTTGGAGTATTTATTATAACAATCGGTCGAAGCATTTAGTACAACAATCGGTTGAAGCATTTAGTACAACAATCGGTCGAAACATTTAGTACAACAATCAGTTGAAGCATTTAGTACAACAATTGGTTGAAGCATTTAGTACAACAATCAGTTGAAGCATTTAGTACAACAATCGGTTGAAGCATTTAGCACAACAATCGGTCAAAGCATTTAGTACAACAATCCGCCCAAACATTTAGTACAACAGTCGGTTGAAGCATTTAGTACAACAATCGGTTAAATCATTTAGTACAACAATCCGCCTAAGCATTTAGTACAAAAGTCGGTTGAAGCATTTAGTACAACAATCGGTTGAATCATTTAGTATAACAATCGGTTGAAGCATTAAAGTACAAGAATCGGTTGAAGCATTTAGCACAACAATCCGCCCAAGCATTAAATACAACAGTCGGTCGAAGCACTTGGTATAACAATCGGTTGAAGCATTTAGTAAAACAATCGGTCGAAGCATTTAGTACAGCAATCGGTTGAAGCATTTAGTACAACAATCGGTTGAAACATTTAGTACAACAATCGGTCGAAGCATTTAGTACAGCAATCGGTTGAAGCATTTAGTACAACAATCGGTTGAAACATTTAGTACAACAATCGGTTGAAGCATTTAGTACAGCAATCGGTCGAAGCATTTAGTACAGCAATCGGTTGAAGCATTTAGTACAACAATCGGTTGAAGCATTTAGTACAGCAATCGGTTGAAGCATTTAGTAGAACAATCGGTTGAAACATTTAGTACAACAATCGGTTGAAGCATTTAGTACAACAATCCGCCAAAGCATTTAGTACAACAATCGGTTGAAGCATTTAGTACAACAATCGTTCGAAGCATTTAGTACAACAATCGGTTGAAGCATTTAGTACAACAATACGTCCAAGCATTTAGGACAGCAATCGGTCGAAGCATTTAGTACAACAATCCGCCTAAGCATTTAGTACAACAATCGGTTGAAGCATTTAGTACAACAATCGTTCGAAGCATTTAGTACAACAATCGGTCGAGGCATTTAGTACAACAATCGGTCGAAACATTTAGTACAACAAACGGTCGAAGAATTTGGTACAACAATCCGTCCATGCACTTAGTACAACAATCGGCTGAAGCATTTAGTACAACAATCGGTCGAGACATTTAGTACAACAATCCGTCCATGCACTTAGTACAACAATCGGTTGAAGCATTTAGTACACCAATCGGTCGAAGCATTTAGTACAACAATCGGTTGAAGCATTAAGTGCAACAATCGGTCGAAGCATTTAGTACAACAATCCGTCCATGCAATTAGTACAACAATCGGTTGAAGCATTTAGTACAACAATCGGTCGAAGCATTTAGTACAACAATCCGCCCAAACATTTAGTACAACAATCCGTCCATGCACTTAGTACAACAATCGGTTGAAGCATTTAGTACAACAATCGGTCGAAGCATTTAGTACAACAATCGGTCGAAGCATTTAGTGCAACAATCGGTCGAAGAATTTAGTACAACAATCCGTCCATGCAATTAGTACAACAATCGGTTGAAGCATTTAGTACAACAATCGGTCGAAGCATTTAGTACAACAATCCGCCCAAACATTTAGTACAACAATCCGCCCAAGCATTTAGTACAACAATCGATTGAAGCACTTAGTACAACAATCCGCCCAAACATTTACTTACAACAATTCGCCCAATCATTTAGTACAACAATCCGCCAAGCATTTAGTTCAACAATCCGCCCAAGTATTTAGTATAACAATCCGCCCAAGCATTTAGTACAACGATCCGCCCAAGCATTTAGTACAACATTCCGCCCAAATATTTAGTACAACAATCCGCCCAAGCATTTAGTATAACAATCCGCCCAAGCATTTAGTATAACAATCCGCCCAAGCATTTAGTATAACAATCTTGCCAAGCATTTAGTTCAACAATCCGCCCAAGTATTTAGTATAACAATCCGCCCAAGCATTTAGTTCATCAATCCGCCCAAGTATTTAGTACAACAATCCGCCCAAACATTTAGTATCCCAATCCGCCGAAACATTTAGTACAACAATCCGCCCAAGCATTTAGTACAACAATCCGCCCAAGCATTTAGTATAACACACCGCCCAATCATTTAGTATAACAATCCGCCCAAGCATTTAGCACACCAATCCGCCAAAGTATTTAGTATAACACACCGCCCAAGCATTTAGTACAACAATCCGCCCAAGCATTTAGTATAACAATCCGCCCAAGCATTTAGTACAACAATCCGTCCAAGCATTCAGTATAACAATCCGTCGAAGCATTTAGTACAACAATCCGTCCAAGCATTTAGTACAACAATCCGCCCAAGCATTTAGTATAACAATCCGCCCAAGCATTTAGTACAACAATCCGTCCAAGCATTTAGTACAACAATCCGCCCAAGTATTTAGTATAACACACCGCCCAAGCATTTAGTATAACAATCCGCCCAAGCATTTAGTACAACAATCCGCCCAAGCATTTAGTATAACAATCCGCCCAAGCATTTAGTATAACAATCCGCCCAAGCATTTATTGTAACAATCCGCCCAAGCATTTAGTACAACAATCCGCCCAAGCATTTATTGTAACAATCCGTCCAAGCATTTAATACTCTGTTGAATTTGAGGCGTTCGATAGCGCAAAAATCGCGTCTATTATCATATCTTATCGTTGGGGGGATATAATGGTCTTGAGGTTTGGATTTTACTCACTGGATAGAAAGGTCTCGCGTAGGATTCCTGCAAAAAGGGGGGGGGGGAGAGAAAGAGAGAAAAGGATAGGGGATTACAACTTACTTGGAAGTCAAGAAAATGGGAGGGGATTACAATTGACTTGCTGTGTCGCTTTATCTTCTCCTGGTCTCTTGGTAGTGACATCCAATGGATCTCTCGGATAATAGCAAAAAACAGGAGGTCCCTTGCGCACTCGAGTACGTTAAAGAAATATTGGCGGTTACAAATCGAAAGCAGTAAACCATAATTGCTGTTGCTCAGGAAAAAGTGTCGTCAAATATGACAGTGTCGAAAAAGAATATGCCCGACGAAACGCGCAAATATCACGGCTTTGTCGTAAATTAGCGATACAATTCAATCACGCACACAAAAGAAGTGAACACTAAAAATACAACCTTATCGTGACATTCTTGCATCAATTGTTGTTACATATTTTGCTTCTTTCATTTTTCCTATCTGTGCTCAATTGGCCTGACATAATTATATTTTTTAGACTTTATTTGACACGCGTGAATCATTATCTTAAGAAATTAATTGTTTAGTTGTCACGCAAATTTATATTCTAATGCAGCGCTTAATTAATCTACAATGACATATATTTAATCACACTGTGACAAGACAAAGCCATATAATTCTGGGATTGAGCATCTCGCATATACGCTCATGATAAATACTATTTTTTTTTTCATTACGCATCGGACAAGTCCACAAGTGCTCATATATCTCTCGAAGATTATCTATCATCGTGTAGCGACTACCGACACCAATTTTGTGTTGACTGATAAATCTTCTTATGATTCCTGCGTAGCGCTCTCGTCTGGCATCTCCCATCATTGACATGATATATTCATGATGTCTGCAGATTCAGGATCATATTTTTAAGTTTATTTTTTGTCTACCAATTTCCATGAGGGCATTCAGACTGATAACAGCTCATAACATCTAGTTCATACTGACTTTCAACCAATTAATCGCAATAAAACCCTCTTGATCAACGATTACTAGAGGTCAGATGTTATCCCTGGCTCTAGTGATGTGGTTGACCAGATTAATTACACCAACACATGCCGCCAAACACAGCTATTAAAGTCACTACACCATTAACATCGATTTCATCGAATTCTGGAGAAACACAAATAAGAGAGCCTACCAATCAAGTCTTGAAGGAACGAGCTGGACTCAGGCAAGAAATTCATACTTGACAGACAGTGATAGAGACTGACATATCCTGGCTAGAGATGTCCATACTTACTCCAGATCGGAATGGGTGGAAATCTCTTGTGGGTGCCCTATGCTCCGACCAGAGTTCAGAAGATTAAGTAGAAGAAGAAGAAATAACAATCTCACCCCCGCCGCCCACATTCACCCCCATCCCAGTGCAGGCACAGGAAATGACGTAATTGCTGTAAAACATGAATTACGTGTGTATGATTATGAGGACATCGACACCAAAGCAGTCACAACAAATTAGCATCTTGATGAAGCAATAGTCGGAACCATATTTTTGTTGATCTCCTCCTGGCAGAGGGCTATGTTGTAAAGATAGACACATATTATATTTATGTTTACATTTTCAGTAACACTGGCTTCTGTAGATAATAAGTTAACGAGTAAAACTGTTAGCAGTAAATCAATCAACTAATCCTCCACGATCGAGATACTCAGATCAAATTAATGTTTATTTGTATATATCATGTTTATATTTTTTTAGATCGTAACATATAATTATTTGTGCACATTGGACTTTTACCTTCATATTGTTCTTGTTTCAATTTGTGTAATTAGATTAAATCCAAGCTGAAGGTCAGCTATAAGATAACAACACGGAATTAATTATGTAATTTTATTAATAATCGTGTAACTGTGATGCATATACGTATATATATATACACACACACACAGTATATCGGTATATATTTCCTTCCGGTTAGCTTTACCACGGCTTTGCATATTTGCCAACACCCCCTCCCGACCCCGATCAACGTTTAACTCATACTTGCTCTTTTCGTTATATAAGCTTGCAATGGTTAAGTCGCTACTAAAAAAAGTCACGTTCGAAGCGAGTGCATGAACATCGAATTTATCTACACAGTTCGGGATTTTTTTTAATGATCATGCCAATAAACCTATTATATATATATATATATATATATATATATATATATATATATATATATATATATATATATTATATATATATATATATATATATATATATATATATATTTTTCTTATCAAAACACAATATGAACGTTATGATATAATTGGACTCAATGTTTACGCCAAATGTTACCAAATAGTGAAAGTAATAATGATTGTGATATCTGTAGCAAGACTAATACCGTATCATATTGATTGTTCTTTTCTAATTTTCAATAGCTCTTTCATGTGTCAGCTTGAACAAAGGGCCTACGATTTATTTGAACTTCGTAAGAGAACCGATGCAAGGCTAATAGTGGAACAGTATTTCTATAGAACTAAAGAAAATAATGTTGTGCATGAACATTTTGTAAATTTGATCCTATGATTTATAAAGCAAAGTTGTAAACGCAATTGTTGCGTTTTACATGAAAAGCTGCAAAGAGAGTGAGAGAGAGACAGAGAGAGAGAGAGAGAGAGAGATGGATTACACTAATCATGATTAAATAGAAGATATATTTCATTACGGGAAAGTGCATTTTCAAAACCGTATCTCGGATCTAAATAACATAAAAAACGGTAATATAAATGTTAATATCGGGGCGTTTGTATCTTTAGTTTTTTATTTGCACCGTAATCAACACAGTATGCCGATGCCATTATTTAATTTAAGAAAAGTTATTTATTAAGTTATAGTTCTAATTAGTTACATAAAGTATGAGTGTAAAGTATCATTTACGTATTCGCAGTACTCAAAATTTGTTTTTTTTTTAAATCTAGAAAAGAAACATCTGCGGATATTGAAGAAATACAGCATGCACACAAAGAAAACATCACAAACATAACTGCCTTATGCGTTATTTTACAACAATCCGTTGGAGTATTTATTATAACAATCGGTCGAAGCATTTAGTACAACAATCGGTTGAAGCATTTAGTACAACAATCGGTCGAAACATTTAGTACAACAATCAGTTGAAGCATTTAGTACAACAATTGGTTGAAGCATTTAGTACAACAATCAGTTGAAGCATTTAGTACAACAATCGGTTGAAGCATTTAGCACAACAATCGGTCAAAGCATTTAGTACAACAATCCGCCCAAACATTTAGTACAACAGTCGGTTGAAGCATTTAGTACAACAATCGGTTAAATCATTTAGTACAACAATCCGCCTAAGCATTTAGTACAAAAGTCGGTTGAAGCATTTAGTACAACAATCGGTTGAATCATTTAGTATAACAATCGGTTGAAGCATTAAAGTACAAGAATCGGTTGAAGCATTTAGCACAACAATCCGCCCAAGCATTAAATACAACAGTCGGTCGAAGCACTTGGTATAACAATCGGTTGAAGCATTTAGTAAAACAATCGGTCGAAGCATTTAGTACAGCAATCGGTTGAAGCATTTAGTACAACAATCGGTTGAAACATTTAGTACAACAATCGGTCGAAGCATCTAGTACAGCAATCGGTTGAAGCATTTAGTACAACAATCGGTTGAAACATTTAGTACAACAATCGGTTGAAGCATTTAGTACAGCAATCGGTCGAAGCATTTAGTACAGCAATCGGTTGAAGCATTTAGTACAACAATCGGTTGAAGCATTTAGTACAGCAATCGGTTGAAGCATTTAGTAGAACAATCGGTTGAAACATTTAGTACAACAATCGGTTGAAGCATTTAGTACAACAATCCGCCAAAGCATTTAGTACAACAATCGGTTGAAGCATTTAGTACAACAATCGTTCGAAGCATTTAGTACAACAATCGGTTGAAGCATTTAGTACAACAATACGTCCAAGCATTTAGGACAGCAATCGGTCGAAGCATTTAGTACAACAATCCGCCTAAGCATTTAGTACAACAATCGGTTGAAGCATTTAGTACAACAATCAGTTGAAGCATTTAGTACAACAATTGGTTGAAGCATTTAGTACAACAATCAGTTGAAGCATTTAGTACAACAATCGGTTGAAGCATTTAGCACAACAATCGGTCAAAGCATTTAGTACAACAATCCGCCCAAACATTTAGTACAACAGTCGGTTGAAGCATTTAGTACAACAATCGGTTAAATCATTTAGTACAACAATCCGCCTAAGCATTTAGTACAAAAGTCGGTTGAAGCATTTAGTACAACAATCGGTTGAATCATTTAGTATAACAATCGGTTGAAGCATTAAAGTACAAGAATCGGTTGAAGCATTTAGCACAACAATCCGCCCAAGCATTAAATACAACAGTCGGTCGAAGCACTTGGTATAACAATCGGTTGAAGCATTTAGTAAAACAATCGGTCGAAGCATTTAGTACAGCAATCGGTTGAAGCATTTAGTACAACAATCGGTTGAAACATTTAGTACAACAATCGGTCGAAGCATTTAGTACAGCAATAGGTTGAAGCATTTAGTACAACAATCGGTTGAAACATTTAGTACAACAATCGGTTGAAGCATTTAGTACAGCAATCGGTCGAAGCATTTAGTACAGCAATCGGTTGAAGCATTTAGTACAACAATCGGTTGAAGCATTTAGTACAGCAATCGGTTGAAGCATTTAGTAGAACAATCGGTTGAAACATTTAGTACAACAATCGGTTGAAGCATTTAGTACAACAATCCGCCAAAGCATTTAGTACAACAATCGGTTGAAGCATTTAGTAGAACAATCGGTTGAAACATTTAGTACAACAATCGGTTGAAGCATTTAGTACAACAATCCGCCAAAGCATTTAGTACAACAATCGGTTGAAGCATTTAGTACAACAATCGTCGAAGCATTTAGTACAACAATCGGTTGAAGCATTGAGTACAACAATACGTCCAAGCATTTAGGACAGCAATCGGTCGAAGCATTTAGTACAACAATCCGCCTAAGCATTTAGTACAACAATCGGTTGAAGCATTTAGTACAACAATCGTTCGAAGCATTTAGTACAACAATCGGTCGAGGCATTTAGTACAACAATCGGTCGAAACATTTAGTACAACAAACGGTCGAAGAATTTGGTACAACAATCCGTCCATGCACTTAGTACAACAATCGGCTGAAGCATTTAGTACAACAATCGGTCGAGACATTTAGTACAACAATCCGTCCATGCACTTAGTACAACAATCGGTTGAAGCATTTAGTACACCAATCGGTCGAAGCATTTAGTACAACAATCGGTTGAAGCATTAAGTGCAACAATCGGTCGAAGCATTTAGTACAACAATCCGTCCATGCAATTAGTACAACAATCGGTTGAAGCATTTAGTACAACAATCGGTCGAAGCATTTAGTACAACAATCCGCCCAAACATTTAGTACAACAATCCGTCCATGCACTTAGTACAACAATCGGTTGAAGCATTTAGTACAACAATCGGTCGAAGCATTTAGTACAACAATCGGTCGAAGCATTAAGTGCAACAATCGGTCGAAGAATTTAGTACAACAATCCGTCCATGCAATTAGTACAACAATCGGTTGAAGCATTTAGTACAACAATCGGTCGAAGCATTTAGTACAAAAATTCGCCCAAACATTTAGTACAGCAATTCGCCCAATCATTTAGTACAACAATCCGCCCAAACATTTAGTACAGCAATTCGCCCAAATATTTAGTACAACAATCCGCCCAAACATTTAGTACAGCAATCCGCCCAAACATTTAGTACAACAATCCGCCCAAGCATTTAGTACAACAATCGATTGAAGCACTTAGTACAACAATCCGCCCAAACATTTACTTACAACAATTCGCCCAATCATTTAGTACAACAATCCGCCAAGCATTTAGTTCAACAATCCGCCCAAGTAGTTAGTATAACAATCCGCCCAAGCATTTAGTACAACGATCCGCCCAAGCATTTAGTACAACATTCCGCCCAAATATTTAGTACAACAATCCGCCCAAGCATTTAGTATAACAATCCGCCCAAGCATTTAGTATAACAATCCGCCCAAGCATTTAGTATAACAATCTTGCCAAGCATTTAGTTCAACAATCCGCCCAAGTATTTAGTATAACAATCCGCCCAAGCATTTAGTTCATCAATCCGCCCAAGTATTTAGTACAACAATCCGCCCAAACATTTAGTATCACAATCCGCCGAAACATTTAGTACAACAATCCGCCCAAGCATTTAGTACAACAATCCGCCCAAGCATTTAGTATAACACACCGCCCAATCATTTAGTATAACAATCCGCCCAAGCATTTAGCACACCAATCCGCCAAAGTATTTAGTATAACACACCGCCCAAGCATTTAGTACAACAATCCGCCCAAGCATTTAGTATAACAATCCGCCCAAGCATTTAGTACAACAACCCGTCCAAGCATTCAGTATAACAATCCGTCCAAGCATTTAGTACAACAATCCGTCCAAGCATTTAGTACAACAATCCGCCCAAGCATTTAGTATAACAATCCGCCCAAGCATTTAGTACAACAATCCGTCCAAGCATTTAGTACAACAATCCGCCCTAGTATTTAGTATAACACACCGCCCAAGCATTTAGTATAACAATCCGCCCAAGCATTTAGTACAACAATCCGCCCAAGCATTTAGTATAACAATCCGCCCAAGCATTTAGTATAACAATCCGCCCAAGCATTTATTGTAACAATCCGCCCAAGCATTTAGTACAACAATCCGCCCAAGCATTTATTGTAACAATCCGTCCAAGCATTTAATACTCTGTTGAATTTGAGGCGTTCGATAGCGCAAAAATCGCGTCTATTATCATATCTTATCGTTGGGGGAATTAATGGTCTTGAGGTTTGGATTTTACTCACTGGATAGAAAGGTCTCGCGTAGGATTCCTGCAAAAAAGGGGGGGGGGGAGAGAAAGAGAGAAAAGGATAGGGGATTACAACTTACTTGGAAGTCAAGAAAATGGGAGGGGATTACAATTGACTTGCTGTGTCGCTTTATCTTCTCCTGGTCTCTTGGTAGTGACATCCAATGGATCTCTCGGATAATAGCAAAAAACAGGAGGTCCCTTGCGCACTCGAGTACGTTAAAGAAATATTGGCGGTTACAAATCGAAAGCAGTAAACCATAATTGCTGTTGCTCAGGAAAAAGTGTCGTCAAATATGACAGTGTCGAAAAAGAATATGCCCGACGAAACGCGCAAATATCACGGCTTTGTCGTAAATTAGCGATACAATTCAATCACGCACACAAAAGAAGTGAACACTAAAAATACAACCTTATCGTGACATTCTTGCATCAATTGTTGTTACATATTGTGCTTCTTTCATTTTTCCTATCTGTGCTCAATTGGCCTGACATAATTATATTTTTTAGACTTTATTTTACACGCGTGAATCATTATCTTAAGAAATTAATTGTTTAGTTGTCACGCAAATTTATATTCTAATGCAGCGCTTAATTAATCTGCAATGACATATATTTAATCACACTGTGACAAGACAAAGCCATATAATTCTGGGATTGAGCATCTCGCATATACGCTCATGATAAATACTATTTTTTTTTTCATTACGCATCGGACAAGTCCACAAGTGCTCATATATCTCTCGAAGATTATCTATCATCGTGTAGCGACTACCGACACCAATTTTGTGTTGACTGATAAATCTTCTTATGATTCCTGCGTAGCGCTCTCGTCTGGCATCTCCCATCATTGACATGATATATTCATGATGTCTGCAGATTCAGGATCATATTTTTAAGTTTATTTTTTGTCTACCAATTTCCATGAGGGCATTCAGACTGATAACAGCTCATAACATCTAGTTCATACTGACTTTCAACCAATTAATCGCAATAAAACCCTCTTGATCAACGATTACTAGAGGTCAGATGTTATCCCTGGCTCTAGTGATGTGGTTGACCAGATTAATTACACCAACACATGCCGCCAAACACAGCTATTAAAGTCACTACACCATTAACATCGATCAAGAACACAATCTAGAGCGTCTACCCGCATACATATTTATTTACAACGCCCCACTGATAGTGGCTGCCAATGTGCATTAATAATGGCAAGGTACATTGAACATTAAATGCATTTTATATTTCAGAATTTCTATGTTTGCAATGACAATGCGAACAGCTTTCAGGTGCGTTGCTTTCGAAAGATTACCAACATCTAAAAGCTGGAATAAGAAACAAACTCTAATATCTTACAACAAGCCAAACTCCCATTCATCATGACATCACATAGAAGTGCGGGACTAAGGTGGCTGGGTTAAATAAGAAGAATAGCAAACAATCGTATTCCAAAACACATATTGCATGGCGAACTTAGGATCGGAAAGTCACCAAAGGGCAGACCAGTGCTGAGGTATAAGGATGTTTACAGTGTTTCCCCAGGGGAATTCTCTTTAAGCGAAAGAATCTTGGAAAATATGAATCTAGATGGTAGCACTTGGGGAATAAAAATAAAAGAAACGGCATAACATTCGAGGCAGTGTTAATATCAAATAGGCGCAGAAGAAATGAGACGAGGCCAGGCGCCACGTATAATGTTCATTATGTGGTCGAATCTGGCTATCCAATATTGGCAGATTCAGCTACAGCAGACACTCAAAAATTGCAAAACAACATCAATTATAAGAAACTAATATTTGATCAAACTACAGACGTGTCATGAGTTCTTGCTACCAACCTTCTACCAAGGCGGCAAATGCCATAAAATACAATGCGAATATATTTGCAATGACACTTTGTTATACCAACTTTTCATTTGTTTAACTGAAGCAATACTTCTAATGCTAGAGAGTGAGGTTTATATTTTAACGCAATTTAAGATTCATAATACCGTATTATTAGATGAAATATGAGATGTACTGCGAGGGAAATTAATCCATTGTAGTCACTTCCTGAACGAGCAGGCACAGTAACGTATAGTATTGTAACGTGTTGGCGTGGTCATAGAGTGAACATGGCTGTCGATTCTCCCTGACGCTTTTAGGTTGGTCGAGATGAAGGATGTATAACTGGCTCATTGATTTGTGTGAGGAAGGGCACTGACTAACCACCTTGAAATAACGTACTTTTATTTCCTTATTTCTTTTCTTTTTTTCTTTTTTTTTCTGTCCTTTTTCACTTCCTCTTTTACCCGTTCTGGTGGTTGAAGGGGATACACAGTTCTGGTTCTCGTCTTTTTGACGGTCTCAGTATTTGTCAGCTGATTGTTTTGTAGCGCTTCTTTGATTTTGTCTATCCATCTTAGTTATGTACATGCCCAATGAAGGATCGGTGAAATATTTGTTTTCTCTAAGACTTGATGTCAGACAAATATAGGTACAGAGCTTCACAACAGGGTGCATTCAGATCATCAGAAGCCGTCCTGTCAAGCAAATGATTGAGCCCATTATATTCTTGGAAAATGGAATGGTGGTGTGATGGGGGAGGGAGAGGGGTAGGCGGACCACTGGGTCACAACTTTCAGGCCTCGGATCCTGCTGTGTTTGAGTCTGAAACATCACACTATGTTAAACATGTAATATATAGATTCATGTTCACAGAAATATACACGTACCTGAGAAATTACTTTTACTGTCATTTCCTATGAGATAGCTTGTTTGCTGACCGACGATAAAACCATGTTAACGAGATATTTACTTCCGGTAAATTTAGTCAAAATAAACAGGATTTGGGAGGAAATTGTCCAGGTAATTAGAGCACTTTATTCTCCACTTTAGAGCAGGAAGTTCCTATATTGGTGTACAATAATATAACATACTTTATGGAAGCAACACGTGAGAAATATAATTGTACTCTTGAGTGTCAAAGAACACGTTTGTTCGCACTGTAGCCCAAAATTACCATTGGGACAAGTGTCATTACAGGTATAGCCAGGATGTTTACATTGTAGACATTTTCCGGATTTTTTCTCACATACAGGACAGACACTAAGACAAGACCTGGAGCAGTCGTGTCCATAGATCCCATGTGAACAGTTGCCGTGACACGTACCGATGATGACATTGTAGCCTTTGCTACACCCACTTTACACTTCACAAAACGACCCAGAATGCCCGTCCAGACAAAAGGTGTCTGTAGATGTTTGCACCTCACACACCGTCAGTGCACTGTCGGCCTGCGAAATGGTAGGTGAGAACTCAATCTTAATGTGTGCTATTGGCGTTTGTTTGGTGACTACACTAGTGTTCACAGAAATGTTTCGGTATGATATATCATTATACTGGAACACTACGCCGCCATTGTCAGAGAAAGACTTTAGAGTGGCATTCTTTACCCGAATCATAGTGCTAGCTCGATGGTGGATTCGATTGGTGTGAATCTCCTGGCGTGGCAAAGTTCAGATACCAGTAAACAGGATTGGATCCTTCCACTTCTCAATATTGTGTGTCTGCAGTCATTGTCATAGAGATTGATCTTTGTTTTGCCATTAACTGCGGCATCTGGTCCACATCTGTCTCCTGTATAACAAGTATTAACTGTGTCGGTCCGGTTTGTGTTCTGTTTGAAAGCCACATTCCGACCCCCGCCAATGTATATGGAGCAGACACTTGCAACTATCGCCTCTTCAATCCGTAACTTGCTGATCAGATCAGCCCCAGAGCAAAATGCATCAATCTCGTGTTGACTAACTACAAACCTTGATTAATTGTTACATGGGGCAGAACCATTTAGTTTTACCGTGAAACTGTCCGGATATGTTAAGTCATTCACATAAATCCTAAACCAGAAGAACGGCAAAAATTGATTGAGAGTTGCCTCAACTGATGTAGAATTTGTGTCCGGATTACATGTGGTGTCGTTTTTATCAAACAGGAAAGTCACATGTCTATGTTAGTCATGTGCCATATCTTTGCGTGTATGTCTGTGTTAGTCATATCTCATATCTTGATGTGTGTCAGTGTTAGTCATGCCTCGTATTGCTATGTGCATGTCTGTGTTAGTCACATCTCATATATTTGTGTGTGCATGTCTGTGTTAGTCACCTCTAGTGACTCGGGCAGATGGTACTCGTAAACCTGGGAGGGCCAACCATCTAAGTGCAGAATCCCCCTACAGAAAAGACAATCTGCTGCCTTGCAAGAAGATTAGGGACAATCAAAGGCTAAGGAAAGCAAACCTGAATAAAATGCTGGATGAAATCGGATGCACTGAGCCATTGGCGCAGAACACAGTGCAACGTTTTAACGGATGTTCAATCAGAGTGGATCTGGCAGACTCTAATTGTGTTGTTCTGTCTGTGGAGGCAATCAACACACTTAACCTGACAGCTGACTTCATGTGAGAGTCTGGAATCCTATTCTGATTGCGTCTTGATCGCAGAGAGAGAGAGAGAGAGAGAGTGAGAGAGAGAAAGAGAGAGAGAGAGACTATCAGTTCTAAAAGATGTTGGTAAGACATGCCTGAATTAGTCCAATAAAGAATCGATATATCTACACTTTAAATAATCACACAGGTGCTTTTCTTCGCAGTAATTATTAGCGTGAATTCGTTGTAAAGCTAATTTGTGGCAATGCCGCGATAAATGCATCTTTCGGCCCGACATATTCTTCGACAGGGGTTCTATTCTCCTTTTTTTCCCTTGAAACCAGTTTGATTGCAGTCGGAAGTACTCCATAGCTATTCCACCACTTGTCGCAGTATTTCATAAAATCATCGATAAACTCAGTTGATAAGATCTCTCCATGCACGTACTACTCGACTACACAGGCAACTATTTCAAACCTCCTTAGTCGCCTCTAACGACATGCATATCATGTAACAGTGGCTGTATTTTTTTCTCCACCTCACCATGGCGGTCCTGGTAGCCATGTGGGTATTGACACGAGTATGTTTGCTCACCACTTCTTGCAAGACAGCATCGCCTATTGTTATATAATTTTAATTGACAAAGGTTCTTTAACGTGCGTGAATGCACACATAACCTCACGTTTTTCGTTATTTTCTGCGACGCCTAGACATCAGTTCTCCCTACCTAGGTTACTGGGAGGGAGTACAATAACGAGGTAACCATGAACTGGAAGTTAACAGTTCCAACTACACATGGCGGGATTCGAACTACGGACCTTCTATTCAGAAACCGACGTCTTATCTCTAGACGACCCACATAGGTGTTTTTTTTCCCACATCCTCATGGCAAATCATTCATACATAAAAAAAATGTAAAGTACCCTCGTCACGCCAAGTGTCGTATAGGGAATATGGTGTTAGTGACCATAATTTTTACAGACCTTCGGCACATGATTTTTTGGGGTAATGTGGTCGGTATTACGCCCGTGCCGCTATACTTTCCCAGAAAAAATCCGGTACCCATTTAAGGCTGGGTGAACCCGGAAGCCGTCGGTTGGGATTGAACCCTACATCATGTCCTTTGTAGTCCAGTTCACTAACCACTAAGTTATCGCGGCTCCCTCATTCATACATGCACACACACAAATATATGTAATCAGAGCAATAAGCAAAATGAAAAAAGAGGGATATAACAGTAGCCTGCATGAACAGTTTTTCCTAATTTGTTACGACGATTCTGTCCCTTTAAGATTACCAATTTGTCATCGGCCTGCGTGTCATTAAGTTGCACACATCATTTTTGTTCTTTCCATCTGTGTCGTTTGACATGGTCTTATAATATTTTATTTTCCTCTATAATGTGTGTCTATAAACCAGTTATTTCTAATTTTTAAGTCTTTCAATATGTCTGTATTGTTCTTATACAATGTATCCTAAATAATTGTCCGTAGCAATTTGTCTCGAATGCAACCATTTTCTGCATTGTTGTTTGCGAGATCTTCCACGATTCACAACCATATATTGCTATTTGGAGGATCCATATTAATAGATAGAACAACATTGTTGCTATATATTTAAAGGAAAGAACCCCGTCACAACAAATGATCTACGGGTGATACGATTTTTGTGCTTATTTAATTTAAATCAGAGGCACATTTTTGGGGGTAATGCAATGGTAATAAGGCAACAACAGCAGGCATTAGTTCCCTCGTTTACAACATGGATGTGTGGCGAGATACAATGCTGGTCCTGTGCATGGTTTGACTCTTGACATCATCGATCTCAGACAATGTAGAATGTATGCACTATATGCCATCATCGGCTCAAAAGTTAATAGATGAATAGATTCGTTAGCGCTGAATATCATCTTTCTTTATAACTAAAACCAGATTTCCAATTAACTAGAGATGAATCTAAGATCTGTCTATCATAATGACACCTGCTTTCTTTTCCTCATTAGACCAGTTCTCTAATCAATATATCATTTGAATAATAATCATCATCATGTGCCATATCGGTTTGCGTAGGTGACCATGTCATTCCACAATCTTCTATCTACAGTGCATCGTATCAGTTTTGTTGTTGACAGAATGTTATTTCTTATGCTATGACACTAACCTATCTAGAATTTTCTCTCTTTGTCGTCCGCAATCTCTCTTTCCTTTTATTTTGCCAGTTGTAACCAAGCATTCCGACTTTCCTCTTCTCATGCTGTACCCGAAGAATGTTGATTGTTTCTTTCTGATGTTTTTAGGAGTTTTAGGCGTTTAGGAGTTTGTGTTTTCTCTTTGAGAACTTCCTCATTGGTTGTTTTCAGCTGTCTAGGGAACTTTCATCATTCGTCTGAGAAATCCCATATCTGTTTCCTCTAATGTTCTTTTCATTTATTTGTTTACTGTCCATGATTCTTTGAATAATATACATGACGTTTTTGGCATTGCTGAGCAAGGATTCTTTATTATTCTTTTTTATGTTTTAAAGTTAAATCTAAGCGAATACAGAAAGAAAAAGCAAGGTACTGGTACAGCTAGCCCCTACATACAATATAAATAGTACCCATCTTCACAAAGAAACATGTTCATTCCCACCTTATGTGAATTTAAGCAATTGTGAACATTCATGCAAATCACATGTTTCGATGCATGAAAAAAAAACTGAAGTGCTCAGAAGAGACGGGATCAGACTTGGTACCTTAAGTGTTAGTAACATTATAGAATGAAAACTGAATTACAGACACAGAAAACAAGTAAACTGGCCAGTTCATTCCTTTAGAATGCATTGTAACTCAAACCATAAAGACATAAGGTAGCCTATGCTCAGGGTAGACCTAAAGTAAGACATAGCAAACACATCAAGAAAAAAATGCAGCAGCATCATGTGTCAGTCGTTGCTGAAAAGAGAAAATTAGAAATTTGCATATCCAAAGACATCCAGAAAGAACAGACGAGAACATTGCACAAAGAAAGCGAAGAAGCCATAGGTTTACGCAACTATGTGAGTACACTGTGGTACATTATACGCATAAGTACATCATAACAATAATAGCAACGGCAACATTAATAATGTATTAAATAGCACCATTAATCACAACTAAACAACATGTAGGCTTAAAATATGGTTTTATTTAATAAACAACTTTTGGATATTAACAGCAATATTCCTAGTCTGTGTCATTATCCCGTCTTTGCGGTTACAAGTTGTTCTCTTTTCATATTTGATAAGTATCCACAACTGTAGGAAATGCCACAACATCACCCCCTGCTTATGGCGCTGCAATATAACAAATTTTACAAGTTAATGTCTTATTTTTTGTCACATTCATAACTCAAGAATCGCCATCTTATGTTTTTGTTGAAGATATTCAGTTCAGCATGTTAGTATTTTATTATTTGCAAATCAACTTCCTTGTCTATTATTACAATGAAAATAAAATTGTAAAGTTGCTATTCTCATAGCATTTCTCAAACGGATAAAAATGTGCATAATTTTAATAAAATGATGAAATATAATACAATGTAAATAATTAATAATGAAATGCCAATGGAGGATATTTAAAACATAACAGGTGTTGTCCCATGAAAAGAAATTAATAAAATCGTACTTTGCTGTCAGAAAACTCTCTCCGATTTAAAGAAAAAAAAACACACAGATCCAGGTATTGAAAACCAAGGGGAATCATACATTTGAACACGGTTGGGCACTTAAAAAATTACTGATAAAAGCTTACAGTTTATTAGACCTGTCACCTGTTAAAAAATAGTGCTAAATAATGCATTTCGACTGTCGCTTTATCCTTCACCTTTTAACCTTAGGTGGCAATTGGGAGGACCGTAGCAGGAGAAATTTGCTGTCAAGGGTAATCAGGTTGAAAGGAAAATACAAATATATAAGGAATGTGTTTAAAAAAACGCAAACAGTAAGAATGTTGCTGCACAAAGTGCTCTAAAGAATTGAAAAAGGGATGTTTTTTCAGGTTTTAAATTTGTTCTCAACTGTGAACTTTGATTCATAGCTTCAGAGTTACATTTTTTTTAAAAAGTCCCCCAAAATGCATAACGTTATAGTATCACTGGTAATGGAACGTGAACCACTCTGCATGAAGCCTCACACACATTTGGATTCTCTCCGTCCAGATCGATGGTTTATCAGAAGTTCATTCGTGTGCAACATGTTTCTTTTTTGTGCGCGTGTGTTTTATTTTCATTTTTTGTTCTTGCTGTTCTTAACAGACGGGAAACACGCACTAGGCGGTCGTAGGGCCAGAATCAACTACCAACAGTTGATCAAGACTATTACTTCAACTTCAGGTTAGTCACTGCAGTAACAGTGTGAGAACAGACTGACGAGCAAGTTAACAATCGACATAGTAGCTTCACTGGTTGACATCTGCAATTAAAGAAAATCTATATTGCAAACTAATTTCACCAGTCGCATTCATGATAACAAGAATCCATTATAGTCACCAACTATTTTATGTGAGTTAAAACTAATGTCTCATATCAAAGATTTTGCATTCAATCAATAAATCAATGTTCACTAAATTATGCAGAGAAATTAATCACGATTAGTGTAGTCATTAGTTAAGGATCATAATTAGCACATAGTTTTCAGATTTTAGTTTTTAGGAATCGGTGGAAGTAAGACAATTGCTTTACATGTTAAAGGATTGACAGGTTGGTATACATAAGTGAAGTCCATACTCATTGCCAGTGTATAGACGTGGTTATTCAGTCTAGAACATCATGTTTACAGCCTGCAGATAGTATTATGTTTTTATTTTTCTTTAGAATGAAATGTTAAAACAATAAACAATGTGTTTATAGTTCTGATCCTGGAAATGGTTTACATCAGACGTTTGGTTTGACCACTTTGTCATTCGCCTTATGTTCGGTGTACCACAATGTGATTTGACTGTCATTGTAAACATCTATGACTTATTCTAGTTGATCCAGGATATATCAATTTTCCCCTAAATTAATTCAGGTTACACATAGATATGTTAACAGAATGAATAAGCATGACTTACCGGGAGATATATGGTCAACGACCCAGGGTATCGCGTAGTCCAGGTCATCATAGGTTGCAACAAAAAATAAATGTTCATCGTCCTTGACAATGTCTTTTATTTGTCTCAGATCAGCAACGCCCACAGAGATGCAAAATGTCGTTATGTTCTGTGCTCTGAGAATCGCACTTTCAGCCGCCGCTACAGAAAATAGACATAACAGCAAATGGAATAATATATATATCCTGTAAATATGTATATATATATATATATATATATATATATATATATATATATATATTTACATGATAATTAATTAACAACTGACGGAACAGCTATCTAAATGTGTACCGGTAATGGAAATGGAAATCATTTACGTCAATTTATTGATTCGCTTCCAGTTTGCATCAATCTAGAGGATCATCATCAGAAACATATCTTCTCGAGTAGCCAGTAGCTCATTTGACACTTGATTGTCACATACATCTGTTTTTACTTCTCTATTTGTGCACAGTTGAACAAATGTTTGCAAGACATGCGCTTCGTTGGAACATTAGTCAGGTTATCACTTTTCAGAGTATCAGTCAGTTTCAATATGTGGACTTGTTCAGAGCCTCAAGTCGTAGTGTATATGTTTCCCATTTGATTATGTTTGATAACTGATTCTTTATCATACGATGTGCTCATCCGTAACAAGCTGTAGAGGAGTATTTGCGTTCAGAATTCCTAACAACAGTAGTCCTCACTCTCGAATACCGTTCGCTGTATGCGACTTTTATATGTGACGTTTATTTGTGTGAGTAGTTATGAACAAATACAACATGACAAGTAGAGCCGCCCTTTATTGGACTGATTGAAGTTTTCATTTTACTTTCTTTGGGAATGATCAAGTACACAAGTATCAAACAACGAAAAGAATAAATGTCAATCGAATTACTAGACGCTCATATGAACTTAACAGCAACCAAATATCCACTACCATTATCAACTCTATGATATTTTAACAGTAACACCGGTTCGTAGGCAAGGAATTGTGATTTCATTGCTATGTGATTCTGAATGAAGAAAATAAAATGCTTTCAGTGTATCCACGTGTCGAAGAGCTGTGTGACTGGGGATGGTCATTCTCTAACGTGGAAACGGGTTAATTACCCTTCTTTTCCAGGGACTAGTCCTCGCACCAATAGAGTATGCTCTAGTAATTATTAATGTCAGTGCGACGCAAATTGGCAGACTAGAAGAATACAAAACCATGAAGGTATGCGCATTATCTTGGGGTGTACGAGGGACACTTCCTGTGGCAATGAGGTATCTTCTTGACTTTTCAACCATGGATGAAAAGATCAAGACCTGGGGGGCACAAGCATACTTTAAGATAAGTGCACAACAAGAGCACCCATGAGCTCAACACAGGGAAAGGTGTCAGGCTAAAATGAGGCAAATCATAGTTGGGGGGTGGGGGGGTGCGGGTTTGATGAGGAGGCCGAGAAGAAGGTGTAACCAAACAGGTATGTGAGCTTACCGATATCAATGATGAAGAGGAGTGGATACCGGCGCCACCGTCATTCAGGCACACATTTAAGGTAATGTCACACGCGACATGAACTGTAGGGACCACAACTAAGTTAGTCATGGTCAATGCAGAGGTCAACGGTCTCAACTTGGATAACGCTGATGAAAAAGATTCAGTAATCTCTACAGACGGATCTGTAACGCGACATTAAATGTGTTAATGGGCATTTATAACACATTCGGCAGGCAGAATATTCAAAGAAAACAGTGGTGCATACGTTATTACCACGAGTAGCATGACGATGGGGGTGATGGCAGTGGCCAGGGCATTCACCTGGTTAGAGTCACAAGTCTACACCCACGCCTGTATATCGAGTGATTCAATGAGCACGATAAAAATGTGGAGGCGGGCTCGGTATGCTGATAATGTGTAGAGTCATTGCAGAAGTCAAAAATACATAAGGTCACCTTTGTCTATGTCCCATGACATAGTAGGTCCGTGAGTACGGGAGTACGGGGAAATGAAAGAGCGGCGGACAGGTTGGTAGCGTCGCTGTTGTTGAAGATGGTCAACCAATGGATCGGGCGGAATTAAGATCGGGCCAGAAACGAGAAACTTAGGAGGTGTATAAGAAGATTTATCAACCAACACATAACATGAGTCGTCTGTCGCTGGACACTGCGAGACTTGCTGAGGAGCGGATCTGAGCACCTAAGGACATGTTCGGAGTGTAGTGATGATGACCCAAAAATAACTCAATAACTATTTTTTGGACAACAAGCGGCTGTTTAGTGTTTCAGTCCATCACGCTCGGTTTTTACTGATATTTTAGTTAACTTGCTCATTTGCTCCTTTCTGAAATATCGTCTGAGTTCACTTATATGAAAAATTCAGCTGGTTATTGAAAATACAATATTAATAACAAATGTGGCTTGTATTTGCTTCTCTCTTGCAGAAAGTGTTACATTAGTGTTTTACATTTTTCTTCCAATATAGCATTATACTAACGTATCACTATTAACAAGCTAAAAAATGTATAACTTTGTGCGGTTATTGCAATTTTAAACAGTTTCTCTGCAATATCAATTTTATTAATGAGCAAAGTGTAGCGAAAAAATGGCATCTTCACTCCATAATGCTATAATTCTTGTTAGAATTGGAACCCCCATTTTCGTTTTAAAAAGGACACAAGCAGCTATCCCAATTACTTGTATTTGCAAAGGGAGTGAAGTATTACAATTCATTGTACTGGCAAGAACATGTTATTTTACAGCGCTTTCCCCTGTAGATAATACATTCCACAAACAGAAGTAAAGTTTCATTTGAGTCCACTGGTCTGTTTTTACAAGAAAACAACGCTCAGTTCTATAGAAAATGTAAAACAATAAAGCATACACTTCTGCCAGTGTGATAAGTAATAAAAAAAGCATTATCAATTATTACTGCGAACAATTACGTGGCAACATATATGGAATGTAATGATAAGAAAGAGGAAACCGAGATATATGATAAAATGTTAAGACAAATGAAAACACAAGTATAGGGAATGTGATGTCAGAGCCCATATTTTTTTATAGACCTTTGGCATATAATTTTCTTCCCCTTCGCAGGGAAATAAATCAGTACCCATCACTCAATTAAAGCTGGGGGAACCTGGAAGCTGTCGATCATTATTTAACGCAACCTCTTGTCCTTAGTAGTTGACTCCACTAACCACTGAACTATCATGAGCATCTGTTTACATTTAAAGTTCAGGGTAATATAGATGTCGCCAGTAATTATTGTTAGAACGAAATGAAAATCAGCATCATCATCGACATCAGCATCATCATCGACATCAGCATCATCATCGACATCAGCATCATCATCGACATGAGCATCATCATCGACATGAGCATCATCATCGACATGAGCATCATCATCGACATCAGCATCATCATCGACATCAGCATCATCATCGACATCAGCATCATCACCTTGTATCGTTTCTACTTTGAAAGTTGGCGACTGTTACAGCTAGCTATTTCGATCTGTTCCTTGCCTTCATGGTACATGTTGATATATTTTCTTATTCCCATCTCCTGATGTTATCAGTCCACTTAAGTATTTGTTTGCACCTAACCTGCTAACAAAATAATAATAAATCAAAGCTCTGTATAACCCGTTTTTGAAGCCCATGCTATGGATAAAATATATTGAACCATCCTTATTTGAAGACATGTTCTTCACTTCTCTTCGGCCAAGACCTATATTTCCATGACTTTTCTTGTGGTGGTAATCATACGTCTTCCATATTTTCTCTCCCTTTGGGTTCCATGACAGTAGATTTCTTACTATACTAGTATCAGGTTTTCTTAGTGTGTTTCATATCAATCTCCACATCAAATGATAATATTGTTCATACAATATTTGCATGAATCCTCTGAACTTCCGTCGAAGCATAGGGCACTAACATGAGATTTCCACCAAATCTGGTCTGAAGTAAGCATGGACAACTATCGCCAGGACCAGCGAGCCTCTTTTATTACATCATCTATTGTTCGCCGCCATATCCCCAATGACCTGCCTCTTCTTCGTTTGCCAGGTGGTGTCCATATTAATGCTAGGTGCGGATGCCTGGTTCGTTTCATTCGTAGACCGTGTCCTAGCTATTCCCAATGTCTTATTTTCACTTATTGATTGATTGTGTTAATGACTGATCTACTGGCGACTTCTTTATTCATAATGTGCTCATCCCAACGGATGGTCAGAATATATAAACCGTAAAAGCCAAATAATGATGTACTTGGCAAAATAGATGTTTTATGAGGACTAAAAATGAAGTCAAAGAGTAAGACAGAAAATGTTTTACAGAGAAAGGGGCAAAAACATAGGTTAAAGGAATGAACCGAAACAGAGGCAAATAAAACACAGAAGGGTGAATAGCAGAACAAAGAAGTATGAGCAATAATGAATTCGAAGATGATTACGAAGGATAGAGATTAGTAATATATTAAATTCTAAAAGATGGTTCATGGCAGAAGTAATTATCAAAAAGTAAAATTTAGCAAACCGAAGCGATGATGATAATATGATTATATATATATATATATATATATATGTAATATAATGTTACCTAAAACTCTTTTACTTACTTCTAGTGACGTTTTTTGGTTGTCGATCTGTAATTACCAAAATAAACTTCCGTGAATCTTCCCTGCTGCCACGGCTTGTCGAGGTTAGGTAGCCTCCATTATTAATCTCATACAAAGGGTCATCGTATGGTTTGGTCTGCACTTCATATCTCATGGTGAGAACAGCCTGTGTGTAAAGTAATATATTTTACTAATTGTTATTTTTTTTTTTATAATTGATAATTATTTCATTGTTGTTACAGGCTTACACTGAGAGACTCATTTTTTTCACAAGCAAGAACATAAATATATGAACACTACCACCATATTGGAGTTAATGGGGACATGTTTGTTTTTGTCATCTTCGCTGTGCCATAATGGCTCAGTGGTTAGTAAACTGGACTACTAAGGACAAAGGGTCGGGTTCGATCTTGATCGACGGCTTCCAGGTTCAACCAGTCTTAATGTACACCTGTTTTTTTGGGGGAAAGTAAAGAGTCACGAGCGTAATACGGACCATATTACCTCGAAGTGGTGTTGCTACTTCTCTCATCTATTGATCTGGTGATATGGGTTCAGATTCGGATATGACGGGTTTTATGTGTGGTACGTTTCTTTTAACGCCTTTTCTGGCTTCATTCAACAACATAAAGATATATGCCTGGGATTTAGTTTTGTTTAACCGAAGAATCGTTCTCATTGTACGTCAAACACGTCCATAAGTGCTTTGATCTTCTGTCCCGTATGTCCCTCAGTTTGATGACTCCAATTCTGTGTTGCTTTGTCATTCGTCTGTTTCCCACTTAACGCTCATTTCTGACTGATTTATCGGCGCGCCCTGCCTCCCTGAGGGAATTCAGAACGTCAGCCCGGCCCAGTGCACTGTTGTAGCAGTCAGGCTGTCACCCCGTTCATTTCCTCTCTCATGGCGTGTCATGGAACTAAGATGAAATACATTAGATTTGCAGAAGGAAAGGATTAGTGTCTGACCTGATGATTACCACATAACTTGTAAATGTGCTAAAGTTCATGGAACCATATCCGATACAAAATTCATATTGTCAATATGCAACAATGTATTTCGTTAAATTCTGATTAATCCGCCATCATCTCTGCAGTCCTTTATTTTTCACGTCCTAAAATTCCCCACGACAGACCGCAGTAGTGAAAAAAGGCCGTAAATATAGATTTTTACATTTTTTTAAGAATTAAAAACAAAATTAATTTGTTTGTTTTATTTGTCAAAAGAGCTTTAAATAAACAATTGCGTTCTTTCATAATTTCATCGCAAAAGAGAAATGTATATTTATATTAAAAAAAGAAATCAAAACCCTATACCATATGTATATATATATATATGTATATAATAACCCAAATAGATCCAGCCAAATAATAGTGACAATAAATGTCAGTAACACACTAGTATTACAGAAAAAAAAAACAGAAGTATCAGTCATATCGAAGAATCAATCATCACCAGCATGCAGTATACAAATAAACAGGACAATTTGAAACAAGTGCAACGCGTCAAATTCTTGGACACAATAATAACATCGGATGGAAGGTGCACCACGGAAATAAAAAGCAGAATAGAACAGGCCAAAATAGCATTTCAGAAAATGAAAAATATATTATGCAACAAATCTATGTTAATAAAAATGAGAAAGATAGTTCATCAGTGCTACATAGAACCAATTCTGACCTATGGAAGCGAATCATGGACAGTAGATAAACAAAAGAAAAGACGATTAGAGGCCACAGAGGTGGGATTTCTCAGAAGAATGTTGAAAGTTTCCTGGACAGATAAAAAGACCAAGGAGGAAGTTCTCAAAGAGGCCAACACAAAAATGGAGCTCTTAAAAAACATCAGAAAGAAACAATCAACATTTTTCGGGCACATTCAAAACTCATGCTTGAGAGACTTTTACTGTGGTGAAATAATGAAACATCACGGCGCAGTTTATGTATGGATCGCTTCTTAAGTCAAACTCCAGCTCAATGTTATAATTAGTCCGTGGTCAAATAATTAAGTTTCTACAACAAATATCAACATATACCCTCGCTCTCTGGTTATGTTACTCTAACCTCAAACATCATCGTGCAGTTAATTCGTTCAGAAAATTATGGCAATTTTGACTTCGCATACAATACAGTTCTAACCCATTAACACTAGATCAATTTTATTAATGTTCAAAAAGTGTCATGTTCAAATTGTGTTATGCTTCCTTACAACAATGGTTATGCTGTATATATATATAATTTAAATGTGAACAGATTTGATTAGCAACAAAATGTATAAAACATGTGAAACTTGATCAGTCTTCTTAATTTCAGGCCAGATATGTATGTCTATGACCGACACAATTTTCTTCTGATTTAAAGAAACATTAAATTATAACAAACAATGTTGCGAATGTGATCTTCATAAATGTTTATAAATAAACACAGTGACTTCGCGTACAGTGTTTCTGGGAAGGTGACAGTTAACCCAGTCGCAACATTTTGAAAGAAAGTAATAATACTTGAAAAAAAAAAAACGCGTGATATGACTCAATACTTGATATAGATGATGTGCTTTCTACTCTTACATACCAAATGAACAAAGTATAACAAAGATACATGTGAATGATACATACTCCATTATTAGATGATACAGTTCACTCATGTTCGTACAGTCATAACTTTTTTTCAAAATCCTTATAACTAAATAAAGCAATCAGACATAATCAGTATCCTACCTTACTAAACTCCTTTCGATTTTTTGATTGGTTTAAATCAAGCCGGTGTTCCAATCGTTTACCATTCAATCCCAATGCAATCTGCAGTCCACGAGGTCCAAATGGTACCTTCTTTGCCAAATTATCTACAAAAACCATCATTCTCGTCCAATTAGCCTGGTCATCAGAGTCTGAGATACACATTGTGTACACGTCTGCTTTTGGGCAATTACAGCACGTTGTTTCTGCAAACAGAGAACAATGCAATTTGCTAGTCTTGATCGATACAACTTTAACAACAGCAGTTCTCAATAGGGGAACCACTGACAGCTCATATCAAAAAGACCTTTTTCCTCATACTGTAGTTATCAACAGAGATAATAATACACAAACTCATTTCAATATCACGCCATCAAAAATGTTTATGGCATGACTTCCCACTTTATAGTTTTATAGGACATAAGAACAAATACAATATTAAATAGTCTTAGAAGTCCCGAGAAGAGCTGCAGAGGACATTTGTATGCCCCGTAATTTTAGAAACGCTGTCATATCGAACGCGATTGATTCCTGCAATCAAGTATCCTAACAATTCAAATTCCCAAGTAATGATACTTCTGAGACCTTCCGGATTACTGGAATCATATGTTTAACCTAGGACACGAACGTTTCGTTCGTTTTGGAGAAGCGACTCATAGTCGAGAGGGTTAAACTCTTTTCACTATATCTTTTATTCACTACCCTCCGCTTCCACTCTCTCCTATATCCTATCGCTATTCCTTCATGCATTATTCATTATGCCTCTCCTAGCCTTCCTTACTCCCTCCTTTGCTACTCTTGATTTCATTTTTCTTCTATTTTCAACTTCTTCTTCACACCCGTCGGGGCCTCTTTTATTCTACCATTCTTGCGTAATCGATGTTTATTGTTTACTACTTTTTCACTTTGTTTGGCTCCTTGAGCCTCCAAATCTTAGCTTACAACTTGCTATTTAATCATATAACCCACAGACACGTAAAATCCTGGCCACCGTTTCTTTCTGCCATTTTCAATTTTCAGATATGTGTTTGACTTTCATGTTTAATTTGTTGTTGCTTTAAAATCTTTGCATATATTTTTTTCTTTTCTATCAAATGAAGGCTGTTTCTTAAACGTCGTAGTTTAGAAATGCACCGGGCCACTGGCGCAGAACACAGTGCAACGTTTTAACAGGTATTCAATCGGAATAGATTTAACAGACTCTAAATGTGATGCTCTGTCTGTGGAGTCTCCCCAGACAGGTTGAATGCTGGGCCACGTGCCACAAGGGGTCCACCCCAAGTTATTGGTGATCACACTGACCCATTTTGGAGAGCTAGGAAATGAATCACATGTTTACCAAATTCAAAATAGGTACAACCAGCCTATGCTACCTTACACTGGACAATATGACTACAAAACATGTTCTACATGATTGCCCCCAGTACACAGACCTGAGAAGAGCAATGTGGTCCACACCCACCTCCCTGGAAGAGAAACTATATGGGGCAATCGAATCACTTAAACAGACAGCTGACTTCATGAGAAACTCTGGAATTCTACTCTGATTGAGTCTTGATCGCAGGCAGAGAGAGAGAGAAACGTCGTAGAAGGTATCGGGGCTGCCTCAAGTTTAGCTGCGCAGTAAAATTTTGTATTTATTTTATTTATACTTCTATAACCACTCACTTAAGAGTATAAACAATATTTATACGATGAGAAACAAGAAATCCCCGTCACGACTTAGTGAAGTATATGGAGCATGATGTTAATATTTGTTTTGTATTTTTTAATTATTTACCTGGCGTATGCTTTTAGTAATATGATTCACATCATGTCGCTCAAACTTTTTTTATCAATAGGTCGCATGTTCTTTGCAGAACGGTGTATTCACCACAGCCCGTCTGAAATCATTTCCGCCTGTAGCCAGATCTCCCACTTTTGCCGTTGTCATGTGAAAGTCGCTTTAATCTCATGAAATCGCTTCTTCTTGGTCTGCACCTGATGCGTGGCCCAGGAACCATCCCTCTCTTTTTTTCCAGTCCGCTGTCTTTTGACTTTACCGCAGTATTTTACTTTTCTATATACAATGGTGTTTTTTTTAATCCAGCTATTTTTAATGTTTAAGTCTTTTGAGATGTATTTATTGCTTTTTATTTCATAGTAAATAATATTTATTCCAGTTATGGTCAGGCGAAATTATATAAAAATAGATCATAGGGAATTAACAGCAATTGTATTCATGATAGAATATCACACTAACAGCTGTTAAGGCGGTGCACCGCTTCCTCATTCGATGGATCGTCGAGGAACTGTTTCAGAGGTAGGTGATTTTAAGATGTGGAAGTTGGTCTTCAGAGTCAACATTTATTTGTCCAGGGCTGCCTCAAGGCTCACCATTGTCACCAGTTCTATTTAACGTATACACATTAACTATAACGAAACAACAATTGGATGGGAGGGGAAGAACTATGACTTTTGCTGATGATATTCTGGTATATCGACAGGGAAGAAATAGACGGGGAATCGCCTCTACAATGCAAGACGAACTCGGTCGCATTTCTCCCTGGTGTGGGGTCTCAGGTGCCTTGGTTAATCCTAATAAAACACAAGTTTCATGGTTCTCCCTTAACAATCATATCGTTAATACTATCACACCGGTAGTACGAATGGTTGCTGATGAGGTGACCAGGGACAAGTTGATGACATACATCGGAGTTAAGTTTGATCGCAGCCTGTGTTTTCTGGACCACGTCAACCATGTGATAACAAAATTCCGCAAAAGATTAGCCGCCTTGAAGGTCATGACAGCTGCCAACATCGAGCACAGGCTACTTACTTTTCTGTTCCAGGGATTAGTCCTCGCGTGAATCGAGTATGCCCTGGCAATTCTTACTGTCAGTACGACTCAAATTGATAGGCTGGAGAAAATACACGAAGAAAATGAAGCCACGCGCATGATCTTGGGATGTACAATGGACACTCCCTGTGTAGCAATGGGATATATTCTTGACTTTCCAACCATGGATGACAGAATTAAGATTTGGAGAGCACGAGCATACCTGAAGATTAGTACAGATACAGAGCATCCATTACACCACGTGCTCAACACAGAGAAAGGTACCAGGCAAAAAGAGGTAAATCATGTGTGGGCCGAACAGAAGATGTCATCAAACAGGTCTGTGGGCTTACCAATATCAGCGTTGGTGATGAGTGGATACCGATGCCTACATCATGCAAGGGGGACTTTCTCGTGTATTGTCACACTCAACATGAAGAGTAGGGAACAGAACCCGGTCGTGGTTAATGCTGAGGTCAACGGTCTCATCTGCGATAACACAGATGAGAAAGATGCAGTCATCCATACAGACGGATCTGTAAGACGACACCAAAGAAGTGTATGGGCATTTACAGCACTCTCGGCAGGCAGAATAGTCAAGGAAGACAGTGGTGCATACGTCGTGACCATGAGTAGCATGACAATGGAGGTGATGGCAGTGACCAAGCATTCAAATGGTTAGAGTCACAAGACTACACCCACACATGTATACTGATTCGATGAGCATGATAAAAAAAAGTGGAGGCAGGCTCTGTAAGCATGCAATGGGTAGAGTCATTGCAGAAGTCCAAAATGCGTAAGGTCACCTTTGTCTATGTCCCTGGACATGCGGGGGTACAGAGAAATGAAAGAGCAGACAGGTTGGCTAGCTGCGCTGTCGTTGAGGACAGGCAACCAATGGATCGGGCGGACATCATCAATGCCCTCCGAGATGTGGGAAGAGCACAGGACTTCGACAAACACAGATCCACGTCACTTCTTTGGATGATGAAAATGGGAATTAAGATGGGCACAGAGAGAATGAGAAACTTATTAGCCGTGTACGAAGACTTATCAACCAACATATAACTGGAGTCGTCAGTCTCTGGACACTTTGGGTCTTGCTGAGAAGGGGATTTGAGCACCTATGGACAAGTTCGGAGTGCAATGGTGAGGAGCCGCAAAAAACTCAATAACTCAATAACTAACAGCAGTTCTAATGTACATTCCAGTTTGACATTTAGTATTTCCATTTACTACAGTCGGTTTCATATGTTGTAGTTCTTTAATTGTGACAGTTAATGTAGGTGTTGATGATGCTGAATTAAACATTCTGAAAACAACAAAGTTCGTGTTGACTTTTGATTTATTTGTCTCTGCAATGTATTAATTTAAGTTTTAGTCAATTTACTATACAATGTAATCATTATCATCCTTATGCGTTCGTATCACTAAGTCTTTTTTGTTTTAAATTTCCTATTTTTCAATATTCACTGTATTCTGTGACCTTCCTTCATCTCTGCTCTATGATATACTTTTATATGATGACCGATTTTGTTACAGTTTAGGCTATATTAAGTTTATATATTTTTTTTTCTTTTAAATTCTTTCTTCTGACTTTCAGTAATGAGTTATGGCTTCTAACCATAAGAGTATAAACACTGACCTATGAAGAACAAACACAATGAACCTTCGAAAGCACGCAGTATAACTAACTTCGATGTTTCACAGCGTTCTAAATGTGTCTACAATATGTTTGACAAAATAGCAAGAACCACTTTCCAAAGCAACTATTGTATGGGGAACTTACAGAGGGGAAATGTCCTGGGTGTATGCGATATTTGAAACACAAATATGCATGTCTACAAAGTATCTGTGATTTCATCTGTCACTAGTTTTGGAAGATTGGGAATGTCTGGGAGAAGATGTCATTCTAAAATGAAATGAAGTAAAAGCTACAGTAATTGTTTTTCTCTTCCCGCCTTTTAATCTCTGTCGAAGCCCATGACCTCATGTGGGCTTCTTCATTGAACATAATGTTGTTGTCCATGTCACTTTTGTTCCATGTACACACTGGCATCTTTAGCACCCAGATGTGTATGTCATCAGCGTGAATGGAATGTTTCTCGCCCTCAGTCAGATATCCTTCTATTGCAGAGGTAGTCATGTTTTTCATTGCCCAGATTTTGACATTAATGATATAAGATAAAAGAGGCTTGACAAAAAAAAAACGACGAGGCTCAACGACACAAATAAACAATATTCTTCCTGCGGTCATTCCAATGTTATCAGAATATGACTTCATAGAAGCTGCTCCGCAAAACAATGACTTGGATTTAATACGGAAAATGGACAACAACGTACTTTAAACTGTCTCTGATATTTATTTTATATGAAACGCCTTTCCCGTCTTCCAATAATTTACTATTTCCCATGTTGTTCCACCCGTCCATCATGAAACAGGATAGACGCAAATTCGCATGATCAAAAGACATCGTTCGTTCGTTCTTCGCTTTTGTCAGCTCGCAACCCTGAAGAAGAAATGTTTTATATATTTGTTATACAAACTAACTTTGCAAGTAGAGCTATACATATGTATATATATAATATATAAATATATATATAATACTGTACTCACCATCACTCAGGGAGAGGAAGGTCATCAACAGAAATATTCTAAGCAGAGCTGTAGTCTCCATGACTCAAGCTAATTAAAAAAAAAAATATATACAATTGTACATCTTTTAGACAAATAAAGCCTTAATGTTACTCATCATCATAGATACCATGGCAAGATGCCGGCCATAATGTCTCTCCATCAGTCTCTTATGCCTGTGTTGTTTTTTTATCAATTTCACTATTGACTTCCTTATGTGCCTTGCTGATACCTGTCGTTTTTTTATTTATCTTCCGCTGACTCTGATTTTCTCTCCTGTTGTTCCAACATTGCTACTAACGTTCAAATATGACGAATTTCTAAATATAATGAAAACAAAAGAATGACTGTAGATAATATCACTGAAATAACCTTGCTAATGTTAATAATATTAGACAAGAAAATAAAAGTATCTTTCATTGTCACCGAAATGGTTTTGAGGCATTTTTTGTTCTCATCCTTTTCTGGTCTAACGTCTAAACTGCATTATGTTTTCCACTTCCGCCAGACTTTCTTACCGAATCATTGCTAATGTAGAACGTTCACCCACGTTTCATCTCCTCCTTTTTAAAGACACTAAAGTTGACAATAATTTTATAATCACAATTATTTCATGTAAGCCAATAGCATGTTATATTTTTTTTACAAAATACTCCTAAAAAGAAAAATTATAACAAAAATTGGCATGCTGTATTCAGCGAAAACGTTTGATGGCGATGTTATTTCATATTTTATGTTAAGTGATTCGAATTGAGAAAGTGGTTTAACATGATGACATTGAGAGTGATTCATTTGTTTTACATAATTATTGAAATGGTTGCTACATATTAAACAAAACAAAACAAAAAGCTGAAACAAACCAATGTTCTACAAAATGTACTGCCACCATGGGAAATATGTGTATATTTATATACAGTTATATTCCGACTATCTTCGTAATATTTATACCAAATTATGAAACTAACCACATGAATTCCGCCTGTGCTCTCGTTGCTTATGTGTCATCTGTAAAGGAATTAGACTGCTAATATGCATTGACTAATTAAAATAATGATGTTCCAAAGCAATGACAAATATCGACTGGTCCACATATCATTCATGTATATGCTATCCAATTTAAGCAGGTTAGAGATTTTACATAATCAGAGGGAGCTGAATCGTTGTAAAGAAATTGAAAACCTGCGTCAGACGGGCGATACAGCTACATTTTAAATGTCATTTTTGTTCAACAGTCTGGGGGAAGACGTGAGCTCATAGGCCGCTCGATATATACCAAAGAACAGAAAGAACACTTTACAAATAATATACTTCTGTTATCCCGATATTATCAGTGTCTAGCAGGGGCCTAATGGAAGGTACATGAAACAACGACTACAATTTGTAGGTAGATATTTGATAGAAAATGAAAATATTAAAAGCAACAGGAAAAGAAGAGTGGGATGCATTAATGAAACCAAAATGGGTGGTAATGATTACACTTTACTCATATGAGCGTGCAGGGAAATATTGTTTTTGCGGCTACACGTGAAAGGAAATCCAGCAATTTGTGATTTATGTAACAGTCTATATTAACTTGCCTGTGATAATCTCCTTTATTATTCTGTGTCGGTTTAAAAACAAATCACCACCGTTGAGATCTTGTTGGTACCTAGTCAGCAGTCGCGAGCTCAATCTGTTACTTCGATTTCAAATAAATTTGATTCAGTACAAACATATAATTTGTTGACTACATTTATTAAAAAAAATAGCAAATAAAATAGTCTGACCACTTGATATGTTAGATAGATCAGAACGCAAAACACACGGAGCCTTTCATAAGCGTTACGTGAACACTAGACTCACGGTTCATCCAAGAAAAAATGGATTGATGGAATGTATAGACACAATGAAACATCAACATCAGAGGCCAACAGAAGAGCAAAATACACATTATATATCCCTTTAACGCTGAACGGTAAATGAGAAAAACTGATTTTCAGCCATCTCCTATAGCATTACCAATTACACATACGTCCCTGTAAATGACTATGATCTTTCTTCAAAGCTGGAGAAAAAGACAATATAAATTACCTGAGCTGGTAATGTTACTGCTATACTTCAAACGCTACAACTAACAATTGCTTCTGTAGCACAAGTGGTCCAGAATAAAAAAAAATAGGGTCTCCATTAAAAAAAAAACTCAATGACATGTTGTGTGATAACACTAAGTATTGCACTTTAGTTTTGACTGGTAAATCTATACACATAATTTACCAAGTACAGACTCAAGGTAAGGTCTGAGTAGAAATAAGTTAAGAAACATGTGACAGGAGTTAATTAAATTGAAATGAGTACAGCGCAAAGTGAAGCAAACTAGATCAGAATAAGTGAAGCAATCGAAATTGAATATCGATAACTCATGTTGAGCCAGTAAACTGCGGAGTTAATATTGGCAGTTTCAACCACGAGAAAAGATCTTTGTCGAAAATACACCTAACAGGTTTTGCTGACATGTACTGGTTATTTACTACAGACCGTCTGAAAAGAGGACACATACCATGTACTGTAAGCAACCAATTTATCTTCTAGAATAAATTAAACTGATAAATATGTTTAAATCCTATGTTAGTATACAGCATAATACGCGAACAATGGTTAACCGTTAACGACAGTACAGAGGGGCAATCCATGTTAATATAACACATAATTATCAGCTATTTTTTTGGAATAAAAAAATTGCTTGATAATTCGGTTTTTTATTGAAATGAATTCCTCTGTGTTCCATGCTTGTTTCTTTTTTAAATATCCAGCTTGTAATGATACCATAGCGGAATATATGGGTTTTTTACCTGTTTGATTTCAACAAACGTTCATTAATACTTTAGGTTAAGTGCACCTACTCAACCATGTTTGTTCATCGTCATAGCGATTCTTTGTGTACTTCTGTAAGGAATGGTACACACCATTTACTGATGCTTTTAATTATATGTTGTTAAAAACATGTTATTTTATTTTCAGCAACATCTGAGCATTGCGAGCAGGGGCGGTTATGGGTCAAATTATGTCAGCTGTCTAGTGCTCCCAAAGCTGAGTACGGTAAAAGCGTTAAAGGATTTCAGGAATATTCTTTTAGTTGGTAGGCCTTAGCAATACTATAGTTGGTTATGGTTTCATTCATTCTTGGTCATTAGAAAGCAAGTCCCATGTTAATCATATTTTTAGGGTTGTAGCTGTTCCCCGTTGAACTTTTTCAGCGCCACGCCATCATGTATCTTTTTTTCAATTTCTGACAATCTCGCCAACCTTCTCTTCTCCATGTTCTTCTTAAGTAATGTCCGTGGGAACGCTGTCATGGTTACTTACTTAATTTGGCAAGCGAACGTGACATGGTTACTTTCATTTTTTGTTCGCTATATTAAAAACTACATTTTAAGATACCACATCCGCAAGGGATATAACTCTAATATAATTTTCTGTTTTAAGACTTGCTTTGGTCGATTAACGCGGGCTTAATTTGTTCATACAGTCATCGAAATTTGTGTTGTTTTCTAAAGTCTTCAATCAGCTGATTCGTGTTTATAAGTGAAAAATGGCTAGCAGCAGTGAAGTATCAATCGCTCCTAAACGTGAATTATCCATCATCATCATCGAGTGCCGTCTCCGCAACGAAAGTTGGCTACCATGGATCGCCATTGCACTCTGTTTCTTACTTTGATGGTTAAGGTTGTGATAGAATGACTTGTCCATCTTTTGATGTTACTCGTCCATGCAGTCTTGGTCTGACTCTGCTTCTTTAACCTTGTATTTTCCTTTCAAATATTACTTTTAGTAGGTTGTTGTGTCTTTTAACTTGTTCCAAAAATGTCAATTGTCTTGTCTTAAATTGTATTTAGTAGTTCTCTTTTTATTTTTAATTGTTTTCAAACTGCATCGTTTGTTTTCTTTCCTTTCCACCCAATTCTACCTATTCTTCTATATATCCACATTTCAAAGGCTTCCATTTTCTGTTCTGCTTCCTTGTCTAATGTCCATGTTTCTACACCATACATGCCTTTTGAGAAGATATAACATTTTGCTATTCTTAGTTTCAGCCCTGCTGTTATTTGTTTTGCTGTTTGTATATTTTTCATGGCATTAACATTACTTTTTGCCATACCTATTCTTTTGTTTATTTCAATTTTCAATTTTCCATCACTGGTTATAGTATGTCCACGGTAGTTGTAGCTCTGAACTGTCTCCAGGTGTATTCCTTCAACTGTGACATTTATTTGTAGGTCTTGAGAATTTTCTTTGTTTATGATTATAGTTTTAGTCTTTTTGATATTCATATCTAGTCCATATTTTTTGCTTGTAATGTTTATCACATTACGCAATAGCTGTATGTCTTTATGATTTTCTGCTTGTAGAGCAGTATCATCAGCATATCTTAGGTTATTGATTATCTTTCCATTAATGTTTAGGCCTGGCGTCTCAGATGTTTTTAAATATTTGCTCAGTGTATTGATTGAACAAGCTTGGTGATAGGATGCATCCTTGTCTTACTTCTCTTTTTATATCCATGGGTGTAAAGTTCTTCTTGTTATATTTTATTATTGATGTTTGCTCCCAGTACAAATTACATATTAGTCGTATGTCCGTATCGTCTAGATTTATATCTTTTAGGAAGTCTATAAGTTGATTATGGTGTATTCTATCGAAAGCTTTGGTGTAGTCTATGAAGCAGGCATATATTGGTTTGTTTACTTCTATGTACTTTTCAATCACTGTTTTCATGCTAAATATATCTTCTTTTGCGCCACGGTTTTTCCTGAATCCAAACTATTGCTCATCTAATTCAGTATTGATTTTATTCTGAATCCTACTCGGTTGAACTTTTTAGTAATATCTTTGTTACCTGGCTCATTAGGGTTATTGTTCTAAATTCACTGCATTCAACTGCACCATTCTTTTTTAGGCAATGCAATGAAAGTTGATGATTTTAGTTCATTTGGCATGTATCCTGTATGGTATATGTCATTGCATATGTCTGTGAACCCTTCAATGCCAAAATCTTCTAGTCCCTGTATCATCTCTGTCTGTATTTTGTCAGGTCCTGCTGCCTTTCCCTTTTCATTGTTTGTATAGCTTTTCTTCACACCATTCATTAATCTTTCTCCTCTGTTATTCCATTTTCCTAAACTATGATTTCCTATCATGGTCTTATATTTCATGTCTGATGATTTCACTTACTTCATAACTGTATTTAGATCTTCATAGTATGCTTCTATTTGTTCATCTGTATAGTCTTGAGTAGTTGCGGATGTCTGTATTATTGCTATGTCAAATGGTTTTGCCTTCATTTTTAATAATATAATCATATCATTGTATGTCCAGTGGACATTTATATATTTTTGTAGCTCTCGTTTTAGTAGTATGCCTACCCATCTTTGATGTTCTGTTTTGTTACCGGAATTTATAAATGCATATTTATCGTCTTGAATGTATTTACTTTCGTTCCATCTTGTTTCTGATATGCCTAAAATATATGTTTAATCGCTCTGCTTCTACCATAACATTTTCTAATTTTCCTTTGGGTATAAGGTCCTAACATTCCATGTAGCTATTTTTAATTCGTTTTTAAAACAATAATCAACATTTCTTTCCATGGCGTTCTTTGGAGTGTTACGTCATGAGGCTCCAATCTCTTTCACGGTGGTCTGCCATATTCGTCTTTCGTGTTTTGAATATCCCTCGTGTGTACCACACACTTTGCTGTTTTCGCTTTCTGGGCCGTTGGTCATTTCTGATTCTTCTGCCCCACCCACCGTCACAGACTTTGAATTATTATTAACTGGTGAAAAAGCTAAGAATTATGTTCTGAGAACTTTCAATGTAATAGTGATCTTAGTAACTTAGTTTCAGTAGCACTGTCGGATTAAAATGGACCCCAACTTCGGGTGGGTGAGTACCATTTTTCATATAATTTTGTCTTACAAAAATGTTGATACTTAATTGCTTAAATTCTTATCCTTCAATTTTATTTCTAAATATTTGTTCTGATTACAAATATGTGTCATTTCCCCATCAATTTCTCTCTCTCTCTCTCTCTCTCTCTGCGATCAGGACCGAATCAGAGTAGGATTCCAGCTGCTCACATGAACTCAGCTGTCAGGTTAGGTGTGTTACAAACAGAACATCACAATTAGAGTCTGCCAGATCCACTCTGATTGAACACCCGTTAAAAACGTTGCACTGCGTTCTGCGCCAGTGATCCAGTGCATCCGATTTCAGCCAGCACTGTATTCAGGTTTGCTTTCCCTAGCCTTTGATTGTTCCCAATCTTCCTGCAAGGCAGCAGGTTGTCTTTTCTGTAGGGGGATTCTGCCCTTAGATGGTCGGCCCTCCCAGGTTTACGAGCACCATCTGCCCGAGTCACTAGAGGTGACTAACACAGACATGCACACACAAAGATATGAGATGTGACAAACACATACACGCACATAGCGATACGAGGCATGACTAACACTGACATACATCAAGATATATGACACATGACTAACATAAACATGCACATAAAGATATGAGATATGACTGACATAGACATGCAGCCACAAAGAAATTACACATGTCTAACATGGACATGCACACAAAGATATGAGATATGACCAACATAGATAGGCACACACAATGATATGATATGTGACTAGCATAGCCGTGCAAACACAAGGACATGAGATGTGACATACACAGACATGCACATACAAAGATATGAGATATGACTAACATAACCATACACACAGAGATATGAGATATCACTAGCCCAAATACAAAGATATGACACATGGCTAACACAGATACACACTAAGATATGAGATATGACTAAACACATACACACTTAAAGATATGAGACATGATTAACACGGACACTCCAAGATATGAGATATGACTAACATGACACACACAAAGATATGAGCCATGACCAGCACACACACACACACACAAGCCAAGATATGAGCCTTGGCTAGCAATGAAACACACCAAGAAATGAACCATGTCCAGCACAGAAAGAAAATATCCAGTACACATTAAGGTATCCATATGCTTGGGTTTGTTGTAGTCGGCAGACTCTTCTTAACGTGGGAATAATCGACATACGAGACGCCGGCCCCCATGAACTGTTAACAGATATCGTCCAAACAGTTGTACGGAGATTTGAGAGTGCAGTCTGACCCGTAGAACGTTCCCTTGCATGAACAGATCCCGGTTGACTGTTCACAGGTGTCGTTGAAACAGTGGTCGGGACATTTGAGAGTGCAGTCTGGCCCGTAGTACGCTTCCTTGCGCGTACAGTCTGCTCTTTCTGTGTCACATATGATGTCACAGCCATCAGAACACGTCTGTTCGCACTGTAGCCCACAATTACCATCATGACAAGTGTCATCACAGGTATAGCCAGGATGTTTGCAATGTTGGCATTTTCCGGATTTTCCTCACATAAAGAACTGACACTAAGACAAGACCCGGAGCAGTCGTGTCCATAAATCCCATGTGAACAGTTGAAGTGACACGTACCGATGATGACGGTGCAGCCTTTGCTACTCCCACCACACACTGTACAAAACGTGCTTGGGCAGACCCTCTTTTTATATGCTGCCTAAAATACATAAACCTGACTCTCCTGGACGTCCTATTGTCTCTTCCATCTCATGTCCTACTGTTCTCATTTCTGACTTCCTCGACAGTGTCTTTCAACCCATAGTTATGGGCCTCCCTTCGTATGTCAAAGACACTAACGACGCCCTTAACATCTTTTCCTCTATCACCCTCCTTCCTGATCGTCACTACCGCCTCTTCGTTATGGATGTCTGCTCCCTGTATACTTCTATTCCCCACTTCGACGGCCTTCAAGCTCTTCAGTTTTTCCTGGACCGTAGGATCCAACCCTCCATCGCCTCTGGTGTCCTCCTCCGTCTAGCAGAATTAGTCTTGAACCTCAACTCTTTCGAGTTCAATGGCAATTTCTTCACCCAGATCAGCGGTGTGGCGATGGGCACTAAAATGGGCCCTAGCTATGCTTGTCTCTTCATGGGTTACCTTGAGCACCAAATCATCCATACCTACCAGGGCCCTCTTCCCCTTATGTATCGTAGGTACATTGATGACTGCATTGGTCTGTCTGACCTTCCAGAAGATGAGATCTCCCGTTTCATCGAATATGTCGGACATTTCCACCCCTCTATCCACATCACCTTCCACATCTCCACCTCCTCCGTATCTTTCCTGGACATCCTAGTCTCCTTGGGCACCTCTCATCTTCTCCCCTTCGTTCTTCTACAAGGCCACTGACTCCCATAGTTTCCTCCGCTACGACTCCTCTCATCCTACATCCTGCAAGAACTCTCTTCCATATTCCCAGCTTCTCAGACTTCGTCGCCTTTGCCAAGACGACGAAGATTTCCTTCACAATGCCCACCTTATGCTTGATTTCTTCCGCCGACGTCTCTATCCTGAATCAGCTCTCCTCCCTGCCCTGCGTCGAGTTCTCCACACTTCACGTCAGTCTGCTCTTACCCCCTCTACTCATCCCCCTCTGATAGAGTAGTGCTCGCTCTCACCCATCACCCTCACCACTACGCCGCTATTAGGACCATCCACCGCTACCTCCCTATTCTTCGATCTGACCCTACTACTCGTCTGCTCTTCCCTGACCCACCACTAGTGGCCTTTAGACGTGACCGGAACCTCCGAGACTTTCTTGTCAGGGGCCGTCTTCCTGCTGACCACTTCAGCCATCGAGGCACTATCCGCTGCAACCGGAGAGTATGTAAAACTTGTGACCACGTTCTCCAGACCGACACTGTCCTCTTCCCTAATGGTCCTTTCGAGATCAGAGAGGGATTCACTTGCACATCGCGGAACATCATTTATGCCATCATCTGTAAGCGATGCAAGTTGACCTACATCGGTCAGTCTGGTCGCAGAATCGGCGATAGGTGCCGTGAACACTTGAATGACATCACCCAAGAAGCGGACACTACTGTAGCAGCCCACTTTAACTCGAGGGGCCATCGAGGTAAGACTGATGTCTTGGTAACTGGCCTAGTATCATGCTCCTCTGATCACCACAGTCGGCTCACTCTTGAGCACCGTCTGATCGCTCGTTGGGGCTGCCTCACCCCTCGTGGCATCAATGTATCCCTGTCCCTCTGAGGACCCTCCGGCCTCCGACTCCACCCTCCCACCTATGGACCTCTCTTCCTATTTCTCTTCTTGGGTCCTCTACTCCTCGTCCATCCCTGCTTTTCATATCCTCTTTGAGTAACCCCCATCTTGCCTTCTTCCTCCTAAACCCCCCCCTCTCCCTACACCTTTTTCTCTTCTGACTACCTTCATGTCCTTTACCTCTTTATCACTATATCACCTCTCCACCTGGACTGTACGTACGATCTCTCTGCCCACCTCTATTGTCCCTCGTCCTTCCTACCACCCCTCTGCTGATCTGCTCCTAGCTCACCCCTCTCCTCTCTATTAACTTGTAGTCACTACTCATCTATACCTACTATTCCAGTATCCCCCTTATCCTGATGCCCACTTTCATTCCCCCCTTTGTTCTATCATTTCCCTACTTCTTTACCTCCTATGGTTCATACCTCTTGCACACCATCCCTATTGCTCCACTTCTTCCAGACTTTCTCTTTTTCCATTCACTTCTGACCTACCGCCTCTCCCCCTATCCAGTTTTCACATACCTGCTTCTTATCCCTCCTCTCCATACCTCCTCCTCCAATACTTCCCTACCTCCCGATAGACTAACTTCCTCCGGACCACCCCTCTATCGCCCTTCTCATTATACCGGCTTTATTATTCTTCCTCACCGTATCTCTTCCTCCAGTATCCAATCCTTCCTTTCGTTGACCTACCTCTCAACTCTTTCAGTTCGAGGCCATCCATTCTGTAGAGTCCATCTCTCTCACCCACTGCCTAGTTTACTACTTTGTCGTGTCATTCTATTTCTTTCTCTTAACCTCTCGCGTGATCTCTTACTTCCATTGTTGAGTGATTTATATGTATTGCTTGTTGTGTCCCAGGAGTGTCCTCGTCTATTCCCCCTTCCCCCCCTTTTTTGGTTTTCCCGATATTAGATCCTTTTTGCCCTCTTTACTGACCTGTCTTTGTCACGTGTTGCTTTCTATACACGTTCTCTGCGCTTTTAGTCATTCCGACTGGTTTCAGCACGGATTACAGTTTTCCTGCTTTGAGCTCAGCTAAGTACAATTTATTATACATTTTTCTCTCTCTTTTTCTATTTTATATATTTTGACGCCCATCATACCTCTCATCATGTAAAATTCATTTCTCTCTTTTCTTATTTCTGCATCCTACTTTCCTCGCCCTCCACTTGATCAACTAACATGTAGTAATTGTGCTTCACCGCTTGTTGTCGTTGTCCCTGTATTCTGAAGAATAATAATAATTATAAAAAATAAGACAGGCCGAAACGTCAGTATTGTGTTGTGTTCTTTATTTGTAAAGCTGTCACCATACCTTGGAGTGTTTAGCACAACCCACCATTGGCTCCACTGTACAAAACGACCAAGAATGCCCGTCCTGACAATAGGTGTCTGTAAATGTTTGCACCTCACACGCCGTCAGTGCACTCTCGTCCTGCGAAAAAGTCGGTGAGAACTCAAACTTACTGTGTGCCATTGTCGCTTGTATGGTGACTACAATAGTGTTCACATAAATATTTGGATATGATATATCATTATACTGGAACACTACACCGCCACTGCCAGAGAAAGCCTTTGGAGTCTCATTCTTTACCCGAATCATAGTGCTAGCTCGATGATAAATTCGAATGATGTGAGTCGTCTGGGACGTGTCAAAGTTCAGATACCAGTAAACAGAATTCGTTCCACTTCTCAATTGTGTGTGTGTGTGCAGTCATTGTCATAAAGATTGGTCTTTGTTTTGCCATTAACTGCGGCCTCTGGTCCACACCCGTCCACTGTATTACCAAGCATTAAATGTGTCGGTCTGGTTTGCGTTCTGTTTGAGAGCCCCATTCCGACCCCCGCCAATGTAGATGGAGCAGATATTTGCAACTATCGCCCCTTCAATCCGTAACATGTTGATTAGACCATGAAACTGTCCGTATCTGTAGGTCCAGATCCCTAGGCGTATTTACAAACTAGATCAAAGTACTGACACTGGGGTCCGAAACGCTCTCGCCGACAACTGTCACCGTTTGTGCATGTCCCTGTAGCCCTGTCACAAACTGAGCGATTTTAGCAATGACACTGCAACGCATAATTTGCCCCGAACCAACCGTCTACACAAGTCAGGCAGTTTGATACGTAATATAAATGGCTATGACTTGTCATAGTGAAAATATGAAAGATTTAGTCAAGAAGTATTTTTCAGGAAGAAAATAATAATGGCAAAACAGTAGTGACTGGGTTGAAAAACACCGAACATTAAGGTTAAGTAAAGCCTCTTTAAGCCACGCCTCTTCTATACACATGGTCTACACCCGGACTATATTTTAATCATTTGTTTTACATTCTTCTTGTTTTAACATCTGCCTCTTTTGTAATCATTTCCTCCCCCTCTGTGTGCTAGACCCCGACTAACGTTTGAGGTTAACTCTGGCCACCTGCTGTACTGAACGGCGGATTTCCTTGATTTGCTTGATACTTGATTCATGAATTTCTTGCTGCCGGACTGGTTCGGAAACTACCGCTGTGGTTCCGTCTTATTCTCCGTATAGTAGTACTTCGCGTTGGTTTTCTAATGACGGTTGATGCAGATCTACATACCTACAGACTGTTCCGCAACCCTAATTTCGTTCTTCGCCATACCAGTCGTGAACACAACACTGATTCAATTACTGACCAAGACTGTTTGTTCATAAAAGAAAACTGACTATTCACTTGCAGACATTCCGCTCTGCTACTATGGCGGAACCAACTGACGATCACCGTGCGCACACAAACGTACATGAAAATGTTCATTTCTACAAATACAAATTCAACAGTAGCAAGTTCATGACACATCACACTGTTGACCACTTGCTCACACATGATTAAATAGCTTAATGTTCAATTTCACAAATACAACTGAATCAACGGCAAACGCTTTGCTTGCTCAAAGTGCACAGTGGGACGTCACTGTCCATCACAATCGCATCACACTGTTGACCTATTGTTCACACATGATTAGTTGGAGAAAAGGTTCATTTCCACGAAGTACAACTGAATCAACGGCAAGCGCTTTGTTAGCTCCAAATTGCACAGTAAGACTTCACTGTCCATCAAATTTATATCACCCAAATTATAACGAGAGGGACGGGTACATCCAACTATCAAGGATTGATCAAGTCATCATACTTCGCCTACGCACTGGCCACAATAGAATAAGAAACCACATGTTCAACAAACTCAAAAATAGGTACTACCAGTCAATGCTACTGTACACTGGACAACATGACAACAAAACATGTTCTGCAGGATTGCCTCCCAGTACACATACCTCGTTTGCAGTGATACCGGGACCTTCCATAACCAAATAACCAAATAACCAAAACAACACAGATCTGAGAAGGACAATGTGGTTCACACCCATCTCCCCGGAAGAGAAACTATACGGGACAACCGAATCACTTAAACAGACAGCTGTCTTCATAAGAAAGTCCGGAATCCTACTCTGAGCCATGCTCACAGAAGAAGAAGAATAAATTTACATCACCTTGTCCAACTAGAAAGATGACGCTCACAAGTGAACTCTTTGCTTGCACAACAAACTGAAAAACAAACACATCTTCGAAGGTTGGTAAACAAAAATGGCTACCGCCTTCCGGCGACCCCTCCGGTCTACAGTCTGAGTAATCCACCCTTTACTTAAACTTGTAAATCGCATATATCTTTCGTTTTCAGCCAATCAACACCTCCTTCCATCTCACCCCTTCTACTGAGCTTTCTGGAAATCCCATGAATTCTTTATTCGCCTGAAATGAATTCCCCATTCTTTATTCCTGAATTGTTCACGTTTTTCCTAAATTGTAATTCACATATATCTTTCTCACCCATGCCATTGCTACATATTCTCACCACATTCTTACTGTTACACTTTTACAACCTCTAGTGAATTTTGGCTGTCATCGTTTTCTTTCGCATTCATCTTAAAAGAGCAACCTATTTGGCCTGACTCTATTTAATCTTGTGGTTTATTTTTGTTTACAGGCCATGATTCTCAATCGTAAAGCAACATTTGTTAGAATCCCCCCCCCTCTCTCACCCCTCGTCAAACGTCCACGTTCCACGAGGCTCGTTCTAAATGTAAGAGATAATATCAAGATGCATAACATGTGATCTATACTTCTAAGACATGAACGCTAGAAATCGACATCTTTGTAGAAACCATTACACAGAAGTAGTGACTGTGAAAAGGAAGTTTAATGTAAGTAATACTTATCTAGCGACCAAAATATATCTTCTAATAATAAGAACAATCTGTTTACTGTGGAAATTCGTTACACTATTTTATTATTCGTTATACTATAATACACATAAGTTACAATATCGCACAACAGTAATATACTTCAACTCATTACATCAGCAGACACCAACAAGAGCAACAACAAAAACAATAATGCCATCATTAACCATCACTGAAAACACATGATGTTACACAGAAATGCCTCTTTATTTCATTAACGATTTCTGAATATTAGCAGCAGAATTACATCGTGCTTGTCTCCATACTTCAGTCATTGAGTATGCAAGTTGTCCTTTCTTCATTGAATTTTCACGACTTCGTGATCCTTTAATTATTGCGCTGCGAATATAACATATTTTTTTCAGCTGAATGTTCATTTATTCAAATTAACATTTCATGTTATCTGAGATCACATTAGAAGCATGTTACTATAACATTATTGATAAATCGGTTTACTTATTGTTATTAATAAAACAGTTGTTTTGTAAAAAAAATCAAGCCATTAATAAAAGATGATAATGTTACATGAAAAAATGCCTTTTAAAAACATTGGTACATGAAATAAAACGGAGGACACAATTCAAAATATTGTCACGTGACATCAAACTAACCACCAAACACCTTTTTTCTCCATTCCTAAAAAAGAAACCAACTTATTTTGAAGTTTGACTGCTCATCGGACACAAACAAATAGTAGGCACTAAATTATTAGAAGTACACGTTCATGATCGAGCAATGTAAATAAGAAGATTAATTGTTATAAGTGACATATGTCAAGTGTCAGTTTGCTCTGAATAACGAAATTATTAAAATCTTCATCAAGAGCACGTCTTATGTAATTGTATATTTAGACCTGGACAGTAGCAAGAAACCGTTTACTTAAAGGAGTGAGATTAAAAAGAGTTTTTAAATGTTACGGTTGGGGCGTTTCTGTCCAGTAAAAGGTAATAGTGTTAATAATATGGCAGCACAGCGTTCTATAACGCACTGTGATTGCACTGTTGACGTCGGATTTTTCTCACTTGCACCCTAACATTGATTGCTGTTGTGCTACTGTATTGATAAACAATGTCAGGAAACACAAATCTCATTGTTCAGTTTCCCCGGTCTTAAAACCAGACTGTCCTAGGTTATTCCCACACACATTTGAATGTATTCCTTTTTGCAAAATCGTAGGCTATTTCACATAAGTCCTGCGGAGCAAGCTTATTCCTGTCACTGAGGTATTTATTAAAATTGTTTCCTCTGTTACTTTTCCATGACAAAAAGACAAACCGGACATCTTGTGGTCATCATATAAGAACTAATGGCCTGTTGTCAATAAAAAATAGGATTTATCTACTTAAAAATCTCCCCGAAGACAATCTGAATTAAAATAAAAATAACACACGAGGTGAGGTTCACTGAAATTCTATCGGCGGGAGGGTTTGTTGGTATAGAAACCCTAGTATGGCAGCACCTGAGAAGCTATAACTTCTGCAAACAAAGGGACACATTGATTGCAGGTACCAGATCAAAATCTAGAGTAACCACTTGCGCTATGCGTTAGATCTACAAATAAATGTTCACCAAATTATGAAGAGAGTCTGATAGTAAAAATATCTTAATTATCAAACAGTTTGTCTGGTAAGTAAAAGATCACAATTATATCAGTTTGTCTGGTAAGTAAAAGATCATAATTATCCCACAGTGTGTCTGGTAAGTAAAAGATCATAATTATCCCACAGTGTGTCTGGTAAGTAAAAGATCACAATTATATCAGTTTGTCTGGTAAGTAAAAGATCATAATTATCCCACAATTTGTCTGGTAAGTAAAATATCATAATTATCCCACAGTGTGCCTGGTAAATAAAAAAAACATAATTATCCCACAGTTTGTCTGGTAATTAAAAGGATCATAAGTATCCCACAGTGTGTCTGATAAGTAACGATCATAAGTATCCCTCAGTTTATCTGGTAAGTAAAAAGATCATAATTATCCCACAGTGTGTCTGGTAGGTAAAGATCATAAGTATTTCACAGTTTGTCTGGTAAGTAAAAAGATCATAATTATCTATCAGTTTATCTGCCCTGGAAGTTGTCAGCGACCCACAGCTGATGGTTTGCGCCTCGATCGGTGAACCAAAACCATCCAGACCATGCTACACCTCTCCGTGGTGCCTCCAGTAACAGACTAACCTGTCTATACTGGCCAAGCGAGCAGGGATCGAATAGGGAAGATAACCCGGCATTCAAAAATGTCGTGGTGAAGTCTGATGTGTTGGGTCGAAAGGCGCAAATATAACAGTTACACTGCAAGCCACAACACAACGCAGACACGCCCACTTAACGTCCTTTTAAGGGCGGATGACGAAGAGGAATTATACAGTCAACGAATACTCTAGAATACTTTAGTCATCGGGCGAACGCAAGCAAGCTGTGTATCTGCCTACTGTCTCCACTGGGAACAGATTTGCAGGTGTCCATGATTGCACTAATTGATTGAAGACTGCGTAGGTCAGCTTTACTTTTAAAACCCGAGATCGCAATCAATTCCATGTTTTTAAATGTACGCCCTGAATACAACGTCATGCATGAAGTCAGGAAGGAGGTAGCATTATAGGGTCTTTTTCCAGATTTAGGATAAAATATTTAAATACTGTTTAATGCAAACTTAAAAAAAAATGCTTTTCTGTATTTTATTACAGTCAAGGTCACCGCAGAAGTCAAACATACGTTAAGAAATCTTTGCTACATCACTGGACATGCGGGAGTACGGGGAAATGTAACAGCGGACAGGTTGGCTAGCTGTGCTGTCGCTGAAGACGGTCAACCAAAGGGTTGCCATTGGTCAACAATCATGAGTCTACGTCACTCATTCGGATGAAAGCGATGGAAGTTTAGATGGGCACAGCCAGAACTAGAAAACAATGAGTAGTGTAATAAGACATATCACAGCCAGAACTAGAAAACAATGGGTAGTGTAATAAGTCATATCACAGCCAGAACTAGAAAACAATGGGTAGTGTAATAAGACATATCACAGCCAGAACTAGAAAACAATGGGTAGTGTAATAAGACATATCACAGCCAGAACTAGAAAACAATGGGTAGTGTAATAAGACATATCACAGCCAGAACTAGAAAACAATGGGTAGTGTAATAAGACATATCACAGCCAGAACTAGAAAACAATGGGTAGTGTAATAAGACATATCACAGCCAGAACTAGAAAACAATGGGTAGTGTAATAAGACATATCACAGCCAGAACTAGAAAACAATGGGTAGTGTAATAAGACATATCACAGCCAGAACTAGAAAACAATGGGTAGTGTAATAAGACATATCACAGCCAGAACTAGAAAACAATGGGTAGTGTAATAAGACATATCACAGCCAGAACTAGAAAACAATGGGTAGTGTAATAAGACATATCACAGCCAGAACTAGAAAACAATGGGTAGTGTAATAAGACATATCACAGCCAGAACTAGAAAACAATGGGTAGTGTAATAAGACATATCACAGCCAGAACTAGAAAACAATGGGTAGTGTAATAAGACATATCACAGCCAGAACTAGAAAACAATGGGTAGTGTAATAAGACATATCAACCAACGCAGAACTGGAGTCGTCTATCGACAATGTGTCACAGATATATTAGAGAGATACATATTATACCGATGTAAAACAAACGTGTGCAAAAAGTATGCAATTTTTTTTCTAGTCGTGAAACGGGAATTTTTGCCTCCTATACAGCGTTCTAACCTCTCAACCCGCAAGAATTCACATCAAAATTAATATTTCTTCTGGGATCAACGATAAAAGATGAGCGTTACTACTACTGGTTGCTATTGGGTTAGAGAGGATTCCATTTTTATTCCTTCCCATTTTTGAAAATTATCGAACACAGTTGACAAGTCAAACATTAAGATGTTAGTGGACATAGCACGAGCTCTCTCTCTCTCTCTCTCTCTCTCTCTCTCTCTCTCTCCCTCCCTCCCACCTCAATACGTGTGATTTGTTATCTACGCTTAAGTTTAAAACAGGCTTTATTGTAACTATAAACAGTCTGTTTTTGAATCATGTGACTTCATTTTTCTTGAACGTGTTAAGCATGTTCGCCCATGCATACATTTAGAATTTAAATTGTTCCAAGTCTCACTCTATTAGCAGTAATCAATTTGACATTTCAATCTGTTTTAGTTCCCTTTTGAAATGACATAGTAGTGATTTAAATAAAATGTATTTTATTTTCATGAAATTATATGTTGAAACAGTGTACAATTATTCTTCCAGTTTATTATTTATTAAATATTTTATTGCAATACTAATCACATTAGATTTTTCATTGAAAATGTGGCTGGATATACTCCATGCAAATGTGAATGCCACCATATATACGTTAACTTTAAATATATTTTGCTGAGAAAACCAAACGTGTTGATTGGTAAATGTGAAACATTAGAAACAGCTATTAATTGGAAAGGGGGGGGGGGATTATTATATATTGTGGTTTTTGTTTAATGACATTTAATTGGCCCACAATATACATTTACTTCATATCATAGCCAAAAAACGTAAAGAGCCCGTCACGCCAAGTGACTATAGAGAATATGGTGTTAGTGACCATCATTTTTATAGACCTTCTGCACATGATTATTTTAGAGGTAATGTGGTCGGTATTACTCCCGTGCCGCTTTACTTTCCCATAAAAAAATCAGTACCCACTTAATGCTGGGGGAAACTGGCAGCCCTCGATCAAAATCGAATCCGGCCACGTGTTCTTATACAGTCCGGTTCACTAACCAATGAGCTATCGCGGCTCCCAACTACTTCATATCCATGATTTAAATTCCAGTTTGAAAAAAGATAACTGAGTAAGAATGGCTTACCGGAGCATATACGATCAGTAACCCAGGGAATCGCGTAATCTAAGTCATCGTAGCTTCCAGCAAAAAATACATTTGCAATGTCTCCAGAAATATGTTTCAGTGGTGTCATATCCTCAATGCCAACAGCGATACCAATTATTGTTACGTTCTGTGCCCTGAGATTCTCAGCTTCAGCCGTAGCTAGATGGTAACAACAGAATACCAATTAGGAAAAGTGTGTTTATTTAAAATTTAAAGCTTGTGAATACGTTCTATTATTAATGTAAACAGAATGAAATATATATTATCGAGTGAACATACTTATGGTCAATATGGCGGATAGGAGGCAGGGAACGGTTGAGACAGTCTAAACAGTGTCCATTGTTACCGTTTTCTGATATTACAATTCCGGCTTCCTGACGGGGCTACTGAGTAGTGCTCTGGGCACACCGAGATCTGTATGTTTCATCCGGATGGTGTCTCTATTTTATACATTATAAATATGCAACTGGTATATATATATATATATATATATACTATATATAATATTAATACAATATACAGCTGAAGTGAGATGTGTAATTGCTCAAGAAAAGCTGTTTTCCAAAAAATGAAAAAAAATAGGATATAAAATGTTATCAATGAGCTTAAAGGTCACGATGACTTTCCAAAAATTGTCCTTGTCTTAGATTGTCTGGCTAAATGTCACGAAATGAATAACCTAGAGCAAACATTTCAATAAGGCAGTCTTTTACCAGAGAGCAAGAAAGACAGAGAGAGAGAGAGAGAGAGAGAGAGAGAGAGAGAGAGAGAATAGAGTAGACTTTGAAAACAATACAAAAGAAATGACGGGTCTTAACTTTGTAAGTTCATATATATCATCATCAAGTACCGGGCCTGCTGGCGTAGGTGATCATGTCTCTCCACAACTTTCGATCACGACAGTTAATTATCATTTTTGTTGTTGACTTTCTGCCAAGCCATTCTCTTAAGCTGTCTGGTAACTTTTCACTTTGCTTCCCTCTATCTCTTCGTCCCTCAATTTTCCCAGTTTTTCCCCAGTTAGTCTTTACATGGTCAAAAAATGATGATTGTTTCTTCTTAATATAGAAATTAGCTCTATTTTTGCTTTGGCCTCTTTCAGAACGTTTTCATTACGTTTTCATTATATATATAGTTAAGCAAAAATAAAAAAAATACGCATTTAATGACATTTTCTTATTGTTTTAAAAAATAAATGCAATATGCTATATATTAAACACATTTTCTTGTAATTGTGAGTTATCGATACCAAACAAACATGCTAATAAAAACAATTTGACAATATAAGGGTGGTTTATGAGAACAATTTTTTTTTCATGGGATTAAACTTTAAAAACAAAATGTTAGGTGGTATTCCCTGCTGTTTGTTAGCGCTGATATTTATTAGTTATACTGAACGCTTGTCCCTTTTAGAAATGTAATATGTGTTTTTATAATATATTATATATGTCCAAGATTAGTAGATGGAATTATAGTTTAAACTGTACTAATATTTATGGTTTAAAGAAATAAGTAAATAACCCCGTCACGCCAAGTGGCGTATAGGGAATATAGTGATAGTAACTATAATTTTTACATACCGATTTTATGGTAATATGGTCGGTATTACGCAATATTTATTGTTTACAGAAGAATATTTTGTATTTAAAGTGTCAAATTAAACACTTCTAAATATATTTCTTGTCTCATACATGCAATGATCTACTAAATATAGCAAGTATTATGATATGAAATAAATATATTTGCCTGATATTACAGTTTTGGTTGAATCGCTCCTGAAAATATTTATTCAAAAATGTGCAGACGACAACAAGTAAACTGAACGCAACACAATATTCACTCAAAAACGACGAAATGTTAAACAGCTTTAAAACCGAAATTCCACAGTAAAATGTATGCCAGTGGTCGTGTCTGTTACTTTCCTATTGCAGGGAAGTGAACGTGTATTAACATTCATGACATTTTGCAATATTATTTTTCACAGTGGTCTCCCCTGATATTAGTGTAACCGCACTGTAAAACATGCCAGTTGCTGAATTGTGGGCAGGATAAACCAGTTATGTTAGACGAGAATCGAACAATGGTAGTTTTATCGCATGGCAGAATGCTACCCGCTATAAAACTGAATTCCTAGCAGGATCAACCAGGTAAGTTTATACAAGAATTGAGCAATCACAGTCTTATCACATGTCAGAATGCTACCCAATATGCTACTGAATTCGTTCTTGGAAAAGTGAAACGGGAAGGGAAACACAACAAAGAATAGGATGGGAAAATCAATTCCATAAGATCCCATGTGGTATCGAGTTAACTAACTCTAGAAATAGAATGTAAATTAAGGCAATCTAGAAACGTGCATAGTGTCTTCAAGTTCAGGATATCAATATGAAAGTTCAGAAAACGTTTTTTTTTTAAATGGAATAACAATCATCAGCATCATCATCGTCATTTTGTGCCGTCGTCGCATCGAATGTCGACTACTTCGGATCGTATTTCACCCCATTCCCTGCCTCTCTAGTACACGTTAGCGTAGTGTCCCCTGTCCATCTGTCTATATTTCTCAATGACTTTAGCCTTTACCTCTTCATCTTTGTTTACCTTGCAACTGTAGAATGCGAACAAATAAATACTGCGATAAATGATTATATAGTTTGATATATCAGCAACGTGGGGTAGGATTAACGTAGGGTAAACAAGACGGTCACGGATGGACAAAAATGGACCTGAGAGTCATAAGATGCGACGTGATGGGGAGATCTTCTTCATCTATAATGTTCGATGTTGAATGGAAGTCGATGTCTTCTGTCACTAGTTTACAGCAATCGCTATATCTGTACCTTTAGGCTGGCTGCATCCTTCTTCGGCAAAGGGTATATTACCTTAACACTTTGAAATATACAGTGGAAGATAATTAACGGCCCACTACTTTAAAAAAAAAAATATTTCGACAGTTAAATGTTCTTTAACATGTACAAGGTACACACTAAACTATCTGCCTTTTGTTGTTAACAGAGAATGCTACAAATCAAATCTCAAAACATAGACCAAGGAGGGTAACGTCAGGAAGAAACCACGGACGGAAGAGGCCCATTATAACTGCCAATGATTGTATTCGAATCTTGGACCGTCTTACCTCGGCAAGAGCCCAGACTATACAATCAAGCCCGCTGGGGCACATCGTGGATGCAATGTTGTTATAGTGAAGAGGAAAAAAGGACAATAACGCATACTTTTAGAAAAGTATAGGAGAAAATGAAGTTCTAAATGATTGAAGAAAAATGAGAAAGTAAGTGAATAAATAGGAAATAAAATGAATGCAGCTGAAGTGAAGAATGATCAGAAGAGAGGCCGAACGTAAGAGAAACAAAAGGCATGGAATGAATAAGCAAATTAATGAAACAGTAAAAACAGAGAAGGAAACGCAAGAGAAGAAGATTTCGAAGGAGGCAAAATAAGCAGAAGAGGAATATGAACTAGGAAGGACACACACGTAATTAGAACCATTAGATGAAGTGGTAGAAGATGGTAAAGAAAAAAGAAGATACCACGGAGGAAATTAAGCCTCAAAATAGAAAGAAGAAAGGCCCGTATTAGGAGAGAATAAAGAACAATATTTTAGATAGGAAAAGTAATTATGGTATAGGTAGGATTTGGTAAAGCAAAGTTCGTTGATGATCAAGATGATGATAACATAGAAACACATAATCTTTAATTTGTTTTTTTTTTAATGAAGA
>JAVIAB010000046.1:9675145-9737405 GCA_032433765.1 Megaustenia siamemsis
ATCGCATTTGGAGCAGTTTTGATTCTAATGCATTTCATGAAGTAACTCTTACTCAAAGCAAACATTGTGGTATGTTGTGCCGTCAGTAGAAAACGTTTAATTGGACCAATTTTCTTTAACAACACTATTAATGCCGATCGTTGCCGTACTGACATACTGGAACCGTTTTAAGAACAGCTGAATGAATATGACATTGAGGATGCGTTCTTCCAGTCAGATGGTGCAACTGCACACAGCTAGAGCATCACTACATTTTATTGAAGAAATTTTCACAAATCGCACAATATCACGTGGAATTTGGCCTGCACCTTCTCCAGATCTAACTCCATTATATTATTACATATGAGGTTTCTTGAAATGAAATGTTTTAAAAAAAATACACGCTCAATTTATGACTTGAGAGAATGATACAGAAGGTATTTGACAATGTGAAGAGACGTGTACAGTCAAATCTTGAAGTCCGTGGTGTACATTTCCAACACCTTTTTGCATTGAATATATTATGTTGGTACTTTCCAGATTACCCAAAACAGCATTAGACCATGCAGTAATTATTGTAACTAATATAATGACTTGTTATGCATATTCTTGATGACGCCATTTACTTATTTTGTCAAATGTGTTCTATATACAAATTGTAGTGAGACGTCACGAACACCGTGTATATATATATATATATATATATATAAATATATATATATATATATATATAAATATATATATATATATATATATATATATATATATATATATATATATATATATATATATAATTATCTGTAGTTTAAATTCCATATAATTTATGTGATACCAATTACAGAGCTATGAAATAATATTTGTGTTTGTATCATTTTTATCCATCATTAAAAACAAAAATCACTTAGGGGAATAATATAAATGTTTTGAGTTATCTTTCTTCAAATAAGGTCCTTCTAATTAGTCAGTTCACAAAAATAACAACCCAATGTTATATTCCATTTTCTGAATGTTGTCTGTTTCACAAAACATATATTTTTATTTTAATTTAGTTGGAAAGTTCTACTTACGACATTTAAAAATGTACTCATCACTCAATGATAGACAGGTCATCACAAGAATTGCTCTAAGAACCCATGTTGCCTCCATGATGGTCTGTGCATGAAACCTAATAAAAATAGCATTCATTTACTCATTTACTATGTACTCATTAGACGATATAGTTGCTAAATGCAATGTAATATAACATTGCACTATACCTACAATACTGAAGTAGATCTATTACTGCAGCTAAATAGTGTACTAATGTATGTAAACGTCGGTGTTATCTATATTACTGTAATGTTGAGGATGTATCGTGTTATTTCTTCCATCTTAATGATACATTACAATTTTATTCTATTTTGTCAGAGTATATTTGTATACCTCAGACGGTAGATACACAACAACAATGAGATGCAGAATGGCTCGCTCAGGAAAAAGCAAATTTGCAAAACATGAGGAAGATATTATGCAATCCATTTTTACAATGAAAAAAGAACAATAGTTCTTAACTGTTATGTAGTATCAGTCTTAACATGTCGCTGTGAATCATGGACATTAGGACAACAAGAAAATCACTGGAGGCTGTAAAAATTGTGTTTACAGAAGAATGTTGAGAATACCATAGACAGCTAAGAAGAGTAATGAAAACGTTCTGAAAGAGGCCAAAGCAAAAAGGGAGCTAATTTCCAATATTAGGAACAAACAATCATCTTATTTTGGCCATGTAATGAGAAGGGAACAGCTGGGATATATTGTAACAACTGGAAAAATCGAGGGACAAAGACATGGAGAGAACTTAATAATACAAATGATACCAAACAGAGAATGGCTTGGCAAGATTTACAACAGAAATGATAAACAGCTGTCGAGATCGAAAGTTGTGGAGAGATATGATCACCCACGTCAGTAGGCATTGTATTTGATGGTAATGATGATTATATTTTTATTATAAAATCGTTTATTAAATCTTCTTAGTCATACTATTTAAGTTATTTTAATGGACTATATTTAAAGATCAGCATCTCTTGATAATAATAGTAATTTTAAAAAAATTAACTTTCACAAATAACACACATTTACATAATAAATCTCAAAATATTGACATATGCATTGCAAAGTAGGGAAATGATACACAAAGAAGAACAACATTCCATTAATTTTTATAAATGTATACACATTTTTTTTCAAATGTGATGCTTTTTATTCAGATGTCGTTTCGATGCTCACGTTTTACCAAGAAAGAGACGAGGCTGCCAATGGCCGCATTACAATGGTTACATTAGTGATGCAATAGCTGGTTTATGCCAGTTGGTTTACCCTGGTACAGTGGCCATGCTATAAAGATGGGACCGTCAATGGGTTTGTCCAAGTACAATGGTGATATTAAAGATGAGGCTGCCAATGGGTTTATCGTGTACAGTAGTCATGGTATAAAAATTAGGCTGCCAGTCTGATTGATACAGTGATGATGCAATAAAGATGAGCTACCGGTGGGCATTGTCCCAGTACAGTGGCGATGTTATAAAGGTGAAGCAGCCAATGTGAATTATCCCAGTGCAATGATGATGTTTTACAGGTGAAGTTGCCGGTGGGCATTGCCTTAGAACAGTGGTTATACTATAAATGTGAGGGACTGGTTGGTCTCGAGGCAAGACGCCAGGCCTCGAGACAGAGAGGTTGTTGGTTCAAATATCGGCTGCACCTGTTGAGATTTGTATTTATGATTTCTTTCTGCGGCAATCACACCTGGTCTCAGCAGCGAGGCCCGGCTTAAAACGTCTATTACTCATGGGTGGAAAAAAATATGAGTACCTCCGAAGTCGGATTTATATGCCGGTGCGGCGATGAATCCCTGAGTACACGGCTGCCAGGAAAAAATGTATTAACACGCAAAATTCAGTTTTATAAAGGAGAGGCTGCAAGTGGGAATTGTCCCACTACAGTGGTGATGTGATAACGTTAAGGCAAAAGTAACACCAGGTTCAATTAATTTCCATGCCAATGATATTAAACTTGGGTAGGTTCAAGACTTCGCATAATCCGTCTTAAAGAGAATCTTCATAGAGCAAATGAAAACTGATACCCGAAGGTGGTCATAGTTGTATAACTACTGTCGCTGCTCTTTAACTATACACATCTTGAAAGTGTAAAAACAATAATAATTACACAGCATTCTTCCGTTGTTTTCAATGTTTAACATAGACGTCATGGGAGGTACAAGATACACAAAAAACAGTTATACGGTGTGAATTGTAATATTTCAATAGAAACCACACATCTCAAAATAAAAACAAATGACCTAAATAATGATCTAAGGTATAGACAATACGAAACGTCTTGAGGCATATGTGGATATGGTTTTAGTGTATACAGAAAATATGACACTTAATGGCTTTAATATTCTGTATTACGTCAGTCTGCAAATTCCTCATCATCAATATCCAGTACCGTGCCTGCTAGATAATCATGTCTCTCCACAACTTTCGATATCGACAATTATTTATCATTTCTGTTGTTGATCTTCTGCCAAGCCATTCTCTTAATCTTAAGCTGTGTAGTATAATGTATCTTTGCTTCCCTTTATCTCTTCGTCCGTCCATTTGTTCAGTTGTTACAATATATTCTAGCTTTTCCCTTCTCATTACGTGGCTGAAATGTAATATTTTATTTTGGCCTCTTTGAGAACGTTTTAACTACTCTTATTAGCTGTCCATGTTATTCTCAAAATTCTTCTCTAAAACCACATTTCTACAGCCTACAGTGATTGTTTTGTATGTTGCCCCATTGTCCATGATTCACATCCCTATTTTAAGACTGGATCTATATAACATTTAAGAGCAGAAGATGTTATCAAGCAGATCTGTGGGCTTACTAATATCAGCGTTGGTGAGGAGTGGATACCGGTGCCTACGTCATTGAAGGGGACTTTCTCGTGTATTGTCACACTCGACAGGATAAGTAGGGAACAGAACCCGGTCGTGGTTAATGCTGAGGTCAGCGGTCTCATCTGCGATAACACCGATGAGAAAGATGCAGTCATCTATACAGACGGATCTGTAAGACGACACCAAAGAAGTGTATGGGCATTTACAGCACGCTCGGCAGGCAGAATAGTCTTCGAAGACAGTGGTGCATACGTCATGACCACGAGTAGCATGACAATGGAGGTGATGGCAGTGACCAAGGCATTCAAATGTTTAGAGTCACAAGACTACACCCACGCATGTATACTGATTGATTCGATGAGCATGATACATACAAAAACGTGGAGGCGGGCTATGTACGCATGCAATGGGTAGAGTCATTGCAGAAACCAAAATGCGTAAGGTCACCTTTGTCTATGTTCTGAACATGCGGGAGTACGGGGAAATGAAAGAGCGGACAGATTGGCTAGTTGCGCTGTTGTTGAGGACGGGCAACCAATGGATCGGGCGGACATTATCAATGCCCTCCGAGATGTGATAAGAGAACAGGTCTTAGACAAACACAGATATACGTCACTTCTTCGGATGATGGTAAAGGGAGTTAAACTCGGCGCAGCCAGAAATGAGAAACTTAGTGGCCTTGTAAGAAGACTTATCAACCAACATAGAACTGGAGTCCGCAGTCGCTGGACACTGCGGGACTTGCTGAGGAGGGGATCTGAGCACCTATGGACATGTTCGGAGTTGAATGATGATGATCCGCAAATAACTCAATACCATTTTTAAGAAATCTTTCTTTTTCTGCCATTCCTAGAAGATATAGTTTCCCATGCACATATTGGTGTTGGTTTGAAAACTGTTCGCATCAGTTGGGAATTGATTCCGGCCTCAGAAAATGAGTAATAAAGTCGAAACAGCTACATTATAAATAACGATGTGACCATACCACGCATCAAATATATCCGAATCGATATATCACATAAAGAAGTTTGACACTCGGATAATGAAGTTTTACAAATGGCGAGGTTATGGCTTGCAGTAGACGAATAATAATACTAAATGATTATTATTATGGAGGGAAACTTCAGAGACGATAGATCAGCGAATACGTTCAGGTAGAGAGGAAGAAATCCTCTCTCCCAGAAATTATTCGCTTAATTCTGACTTCAAGGCTCGAAGGAGACACATACATTTCATGGACATACAAGATGTACTTACCTTCACCTGCACGAGTTGATCTGTTAGTGCAGCACAGTTGGCTCTGGATACTAGTCCATGCCTCTCTACACATCTTACACATAAACACTGATGTTAAGTAATTAATTATAAAGCGCTTCCCAATCAATTGGTGCACGTGGTATGCCTTAAGTACATTTAGAATCTATAGCTGGACTAAAGAAAGGTATAGAAAATACGGCAAGAGCTAATTACAACTCAAACACAATAAATGAGCAATCAAACGTGTAGATCGATCACTCATACTGGAAAGCAACCAATTGATTTAACATAAAAGAGATATTTGAAATAATATTTAGCAATTTTTGTTTTCCTCTTTTTTTTAGATTTAATTTAAAAAAAAAACCGATAAATTCGGTGCAATATTTTATAGAGCATCCCGATATACATTTCCTTTTATGTCCAGTTTACACTGATAAAACAGAGCACTAGAGGTGACTGTGTCATAGTTGTCATTTTGAATTTCAATCAACAGCAAAAATATGTTAATTGTATATGTTTTTACCACTTACTATACCACCTTGTATGGAGGACAAATGCAAGGAAGAAATGGATAACAGATGATATTTTGCAGCTAATGGATACAAGAAGAAGAAATAAAGAAAATAAAAATGAGTTTAAGAGATTAAATACAGAAATTGTAGTAAAATGCAATGAAGCAAAAGAAGCATGGCTAAAAGAGAGATGCAATGGGATCGAATTGCAACAAACAGGAGATGTTAAAGCTATATACAAACAAATTGAGGAATTAACAGGAAGAAAAACGCATTCAAAAACTGGATGCTTAAGATCAAAGAAAGGAGAACAGAGAAAGAAAACATAAGGGAACGATGGATATAATACATTAAGGATCTTCATAATGATGAACGAACGGAAGTAAATATTAAGGATAATGGAGAAGGATCAGAAATACTCAGAGAAGAAGTGGAAGACGCCTTGCGCAATATGAAAGCAGGCAAAGCTCCTGGACCAGATAATATAACTAAAGAAGAGATTGAAGCCATGGGTGATTTTGGAATATAAATAATAACAAACATATTGAATGATATCTACAAGAGCGGATATGTAACAGACGACATGCATAAATCAATATTCATAGCCCTACCAAAGAAATCGGGTGCGATTGAATGCGATGATCATCGCACAATAAGCCTTATGAGTCCTATGACTAAGATATTACTAAGAATCATCATGCGAAGAGTGCGAAACAAAATCAGTCCAGAAATTAGAGATGAACAGTGTGGTTTTGTTAGAGATAAAGGAACAAGCAATGCCATTTATTTCATAAGATCGTTAGTAGAAAAGGTGAAAACAGATATATACCTATGTTTCACAGATTACATACACCAAGGCATTTGACAAAGTAAAGCACCAAGAAATAATCAACATTTTAGAAAGCATAAACATAGACAGCAAAGATATACGAATAATAAAGAACACGTACTGGCAACAAACAGAGGCCATAAGAACTGGAAACCAATTGGGAATGTTTCAACAAATAAAACAGGGTGTTAGACAAGGTTGTGTGCTGCCACCAGATTTGTTTAATATTTATAGTGAGATTATTTTAAGATCCATAAGGGGCATGCATGGAATAACAATTGGAGGTCATAATATAAATAATCTAAGGTATGCTGATGATACAGTATTAATCGCTAAGAGGGAAAATGAGTTACAAGAAATGTTGGACATTATAGTGAAGGAAAGCAAAAATAAAGGACTCAGCCTTAATAGCAAAAAGACAGATGTAATGGTATATATGGCCCTTTACGTCTTGTCAGACGGTCTAGTGGAGGCTATTGCGTATTTTTTTGAGGTATTGTTTTTGCCGAACAGCTTCTCTCGTGGCTAATTCTACCAATGTTTGACAAACACACGCGGTCACATAATGAACAGGTCAGGCTTGCTGATCCACATGGTTTACCATCATTTTTCATGAGTCTCTTCTCGTCCTGTCTTAGCACAGTCTCAAATGTTGTTATACCGTTCCTTATACATGCTCTCCATGATGTGCGATCACTTGCCAGATGTTGCCAGTCGTTTTCACAGATGGAGAAGTCTTTCAGAGATGATTTGCAGAGAGATCGTAGTTTAGTTCTGCCGATTTGTCTTTTTCCGTGTTTTAGCTCACCATATAGTATTTGCCTAGGAATGCGTTTTTCTTCCATCCGTTGGACATGCCCCAGCCATCTTAGCCTTCGACTTCTGAGCATCGACATGATTGTTAAGGTCTTAGCACGTTGCAGGACAGTTAAGTTGGTTATTTTGTCTTGCCATTTGATGTGCATTATTTTGCGGAGACATCGCATGTGGAAGACATTTAGTCTTTTTTCCTGGTTTGAGTATGTTGTCCAGGTTTCGGATCCATATAGTAGTGTGCTAAGCACACATGTTTGATATATTAGGAGTTTAGTCTTTCGGTCTTTCGAGTTAGTTTCGTGTTGTTCCATGCCCTTTTTGTGAGTTTGCCGAAGGTCGTAGCTGCCTTACCAATTCGACAGTTTATTTCTTGATCAAAAGAGATGGTTTGCGTAACTGTGGATCCAAGATATGTAAATTTATGTACTGATTCTAGTGGGCAGTCTTTTAGAGTAATAGATAGAGGTTTGAAGTCACCTTGATTTAGTATTACTGTATTCTGAACATTAATTGACAGTGAAAAAAGGTCGTATGCTTTATCCAAGTTGTTGATCAGCGACTGTAGGGTGGCCTCACTATGAGCGACTAGGGCTGCATCGTCAGCAAATAACAATTCTTTAAGTAGGGCAACATTTGTTTTGGTTTTTGCACTTAGTCGTGCTAGGTTGAACAGTGAGCCATCTTGTCTAGTGCGAATGTAAATATCTCCTGGGCTGTTTTCGAAGGCGTAATTTAGGAGGGCAGCAAAAAATATACCAAAAAGGGTGGGGGCGAGGACACAACCCTGTTTCACTCCTTTGTTGACTTTGAAATTCTCTGATGGACTCCCATCAAAATGGACTTTGCCATTCATGTCCTCATGGAAGGAAATTATCAGCTTAAGTAATTTAGGAGGGCAGCCTATGCCTTCTAACACCTTTTAGAGACCATCTCTGTTTACTGTGTCGAATGCCTTTGTGAGATCCACAAAGGCAATATAGAGCGGCATATTTTGTTCCCGACATTTTTCGTTCAGTTGTCTAAGAGTGAAGATCATATCTATGTTTGATCTCCCGGGTCTGAAACCGCATTGGGACTCGGGAAGCACCCGTTCTGCAAGTCTATGCAGGCGATTAAGTACGACTCTAGCAAAAGCTTTGCCTGTTGTGCTAAGGAGAGAAATGCCTCTGTAATTGTTGCAGTCGCCCCTGTCTCCTTTATTCTTGTACAGCGTTATAATCTTGGCATTTCTCATATCATGAGGTATTTCTCCTTTTCTCCAGCATTTAATTAGCAGTTTGTATAGGTGTGGAAGTAGTACGCTTAGGTTGTCCTTTAGTACATCTGTGGGAATGTTGTCATTTCCTGCAGCTTTTCCTCTTGAGAGGGCATGTATAGCGTCAGCAAGTTCGTTCATAGTAGGCTCAACATCCAGTTCAAACATTGTAGGATATTTGGGTATTGATTGTGCTAGAGCTGTGTTTGTTGGGATGTAATGGTAACAACAAAGAAAAAGACATAACCTCAGGGTAAAATAAAGACAAGTGGAAAAATATTAAAACAGGTAAATGAATTTAAATATTTGGGAACTTTGTTAACCTCAGACGGAAGATGTACACAAGAGGTGAGATGCAGAATGGCTCAGGCAAAAGCAGCTTTCCAAAAAATGAGGAAAATACTATGCAATCCATTTTTGACAATAGAAACTAGAAAAAGACTTCTTAAATGTTACGTAGAGCCAGTCTTAACACATGGATAAGAGTCATGGACAATAGGACAACAGACAAGAAAATCACTGGAGTCTGTAGACATGTGGTTTTACAGAAGAATGTTGAGACATGGACAGCTAAGAAGAGCAATGAAATGGTTATGAAAGAGGTCAAAGCAAAAAGAGATCTAATTTCCAATGTTAGGAAGAGGGAATCATCATTTTTTGGCTATGTAATGACAAGAGAACAACTTGAATATATTGTAACAACTGGAAAAATTGAGGGACGAAGAGATAGAGGGCAGCAAAAAGAAAAAAAATAACAGACAGCTTAAGAGAATGGCTTGGCAGAAGGTTAACACGAGAAATGATAAATAGCTGCCGAGATCGAAAGTTGTGGAGAGACATGATAATCTACGCCCTTAGGCCCGGTACTTGATGATACCACCTTGTTAAGTCTAGGGATTTGCCTGTAAAGAGTTGTGTTCAATACTCTTATGGTTAAAAGGCACAAAGCTCTCATTGACTGTCAGGTAAATGTTGTATATACGAGACATCTAATTGCATTTATGTTGATGATTGTTGCCCTAGAACCGTTGAATATTAATTGTTATTGACATATCATCATCTTCATCTTGTGCCGTACCGGTTGGCGTTGGCGATCATGTCCCTACTCAATCTTCTATCCACAATGCATCGCATCAGTTCTGCTGTTGACTGTTTTCCATGCCATGACACCAAGCTATCCAGTATTTTCTCTCTTTGTCGTCCGTGATCTCTCTTTCCTTTCATGTTGACAGTTTTAACCAAGTATTCCAACTTTCCTCTTCTCATGGTGTGCCCAAAAAAATGTTGATTGCTTCTTTCTGATGTTTTTTTAAGAGCTCCCTTTTTGTGTTGGCCTCTTTGAGAACTTTCTCATTGGTCTTTTTAGCTGTCCCATGAACTTTCAACATTCTTCTGAGAAGTCCCATCTCTGTGGCTTATAATCGTCTTTTCATTTGTTTGTCTATTGGCCAAGATTCGCTTCCATAGGTGAGAATTCATTTTATATAGCATCGATGAACTCTCTTTCTCATTTCTATTGACACAGATTTGTTGCATAATATATTTTTTCATTTTCTGAAATGCTATTTTGGCCTGAGCTATTCTGCTTTTTATTTCTGTGCTGCATCTTCCATCTGATGTTATCACTGTGCACAAGTATTTCAAACGTTGCACTTGTTTCAGATTTGTTTTTTTAATTTTTATGCTGCATGATGGTCATGATTATTTCTTCGATATAACCAGTACTTCTGTTTTCTTACTATTCAGACTGAGACCTTTCTTGTTGCTTTCTTTTACTATTATGTCTATCATTTCTTGTAGCTCATTCTCCGTCTCTGCATTTAAGACTGTCAACCGCATATCGTAAATTATGTATGTTGTGACCGTTGACTTTAATTCCTTTTTTGTCTACTATTGATCTCATAATATATTCGCTGTAAAGTCAAAACAAATCCGGCGACAGAACGCAGCCTTGTCTGACTCCTTGTTTTATCAATTGAAATTGTCCGGTTTGGTTGTTAATTCGTATAGCTGTTGTTTGTTGCCAATACTTGTTTTTTTTTTGATTCGCAGATCATTGCCATCAATGTTTAATTTATCCAGTATATTGATTATTTCCACATGCTTTACTTTGTCAAATGCTTTCGTGAAGTCTATAAAACACATAAATAGATCTTTATTTACCTCTATATATTTCTATCAATGTTCTTAATATGTATATTGCATTATTGGTGCCCTTTCATTTCAAAAAAATCCACATTGTTCCTCACTTATTTCTTATTTTATTTTGTTCCTTTCACGTCTCATGATGATTCTTAGTAATATTTTAGTCATATGACTCATGAGACTAATAGTGCGATGGTCTTCACACTCAGTGGCACCTGACTTCTTTGGTATTGTCGCATAGTGCCAGATAACAGGCATACATTATTTCATGTTGTACTTGATTGCACTTTCTCCGCATTGATGTTGGTTCTTACATATTCGACATGGTGCAATGGAAAATACTTTCAGTTGTTAACTATATGGCACTGGTTACTATTGCACTAACATTGTGGTTAGTGTTAGTGCAAGTCGTCGGATTACCCTCCTCGCACACCGAATGTTCATAAGCGCTTACCTTCCCCGATAAACAGATAAACACACAGTGGAAACCGATAAACTGGTTCACAAGTCTACACTCAATCTCCTTGAGCGCTCCTGAAAGCTGTGTAGTTCATGATGAGGTAGATGATGATGTGATGCTTGAAGACGATATTACAAACTGAACTGTAAGACTTAAAGATTAGCAATTCTTGATAAATGATTTATTTATTTTCGCTGCAAGTAGACTTCAACCAATGTTTCAATCAATTTATTAAACATAAAATTATCAAATGTCTGCCCAAATAATGTATCAACTGAGTAATTTTGAGGTTCTAATAATGATCCTATGTTCTGGCAAGCTCTTCTGTCTTAAGTTCTCGTCTATTTCTAAATGACGGCAGGTTCTATTGTGACTTTGGCGACATCCGTTATTTACAGTAGTAAGAACCGATGCTTGCAGCTCTCAAATGTCTGTTTATATGATCTCTGTTAGTGAGTTTCATCCTTGTCTTTGCTATTTCTAACTCCTGTAAAATATATGTCTGCACCCACAAATCTAACCGGTTCAGCAGATTCGTTGTAGACTCTCCCATCGAATTTAAATTATGTATTTGGTACAGTAACAAATACAACTTTTAAACATTGTTGTAGATCAAAATAAGAAAGCAAGTTCCAGCAAGTGTTTGTGTGGATCCAATGGTGATGTGTCGATTTAGGTCGTAGACAGTCGGGCAATGGAGAAGAAGGTCGTTTGAGGTTATATAAGTAGGGTTTCACAGAAGAACTTTGAGAATACCATTAGCAGAATAGAATAATAGATGGGAGATAACCCACATGTCAATTACATGGTTAAACCAGGAGCCAGGAAAGCAAAAGCAGATAAAGTATCCGCAGCGAAAAAAAAAAACGTATTACGTTCAAGCACTACATGCCAGAAACAATCAGTAGACGAACATCTCAACCAATGCTGGGACAGGTGGCGGAGCGGATATGGACATGTCCCTAATGCAATTTTATCAGTTTGAAATATAGTCTAAACGACTACGGTTAAACAAAATATAATGTATATCCTCAAAGGGGAGCACAGGGAAAATACAAGAAATAGTTTTGTTATCCCTTCGGCATCAAGTGCAAACATCACGACCATGTATAAGAAGGGGAAGTTAAAGTGCATTCTGACAACTGGGTGCTTGAGATAATATACTATAGGAAATAATATAGGCAAACAGACGAAGGAGGTACCAGCAGGCCGTCCACGGCACTGCTGCGAAAAACTGAAGAGAAAGATAGTTGTAGACAGCCAAGGTCGCTTATGCAAGTATCACTCTACATACTCTCATGACTTCTTGCAATGTCTCTATGCTGTTCATTTTCATTTTAATAACTTCCGGTCAATATGGCGTATAGACTGCAGGAAGCGTCGAGGCTGTCTAAAAGTGTTCCTTGTTGCAGTTTCCTCATTTAGTCAAATATTGCTTGTTGCTATAGCTATTGAGTTTAATGCTATATGCACACCGCGAGCTGTGTTTTTCATCCGGATGGTGTTTCTATATTCAGATTGCTTACGATGAATGATGATATCATATGATCACGAAGGATAGTTCAGCTGCCTTCATGTTCGGTGCCTATACGCCTTATGTCTTTTTACGGGTGCTGTGTCAAGGGGAATGCAACTGTCTTTCTTTGTTTGGATGTTCCATGATATGTTAATTTGGATGATTCCACTGGCGTAGGGGATTTAGCAATTATTGAGTTTATTTCGTTTGCAGTGATACCGGCGCCTTCAAATATCGTGATGCCACTGGCGTAGGGGATTTAGCAATTATTGAGTTTATTTCGTTTGCAGTGATACCGGCGCCTTCAAATATCGTGATGCCACTGGCGTAGGGGATTTAGCAATTATTGAGTTTATTTCGTTTGCAGTGATACCGGCGCCTTCAAATATCGTGATGCCACTGGCGTAGGGGATTTAGCAATTATTGAGTTTATTTCGTTTGCAGTGATACCGGCGCCTTCAAATATCGTGATGCCACTGGCGTAGGGGATTTAGCAATTATTGAGTTTATTTCGTTTGCAGTGATACCGGCGCCTTCAAATATCGTGATGCCGTTCGAGCCGTTGCCGGCCCATAGGATGTAGACCAAGATACCCCTTCTCTTATCTGAATTTTTGTTCTAGCAGTTATCAATTCTTTTAAAGATATTTTATCAAATCTCGCCATTTGTCTCTGTTTTGTGCAAGCAGCTCTATCTCATTGAGGGAGCCGATTACTGCTGCTCTTGCCTCTCTGATCAATGTTATTCTCAGTGTCTCTCTGGGTCTTCATCTTTTCCTCTTGCCTGTTGTTTCCCAAATGAGGGAACTTTGCTATTCGGTTACGAATAACGGACTATATATCTTACCATGAGCATGTGTAGTGAAAGTTGTATTCTGTAACTTAATTTACAAGCAGGAAGGCGATGATAAAAGTCATGTTTAAATATTAGTTTAACAACTCTAATATGAATGTAATGACTTAATTACATATAGTTTAATTGATATAAACTAGAGGATAAAGTACATATCTCAAATAACACACAACATGACACACACTATTGAATGTTCATTGTATTTATTTATTTAAATATTTCATTTTTTAGTTGAACGTCGCACGGTCGGTTTGTCCTCATCTTCAGCCTTTCTAACATTAACTAAGTTCTGCAAAGAGAACAAACAAACAGTGGTGACATGGATTTGAAGGAACAGAACAAGCAGAGGACAGTCTTTTTTATACACATATGTCAATAAATAAAAACATAGTGGTTAACTCACAATAGAATGAATCGAAATTATATTACTGGGAAAAAAAATACAAAAGAACACCTATATTTACAAGTTTATTAAAGAGTACGTACACATACAATTAACTGACCTTTACATAATACAAATATGAAATATAATTTTAGACGTGTAATACACACAATTGTTAGTACTCGAGCAGTTCACTCTGTGCATCTATATTTCTTGTTTTAGTGGAATACTCTGTTTACGACTTTTAGATCTTCTTTTAGTCTAAAACAGTGGAACTCCGCTATTCCGCACCAACCTTCTCATCTTTTCTTATTCTCTGTCTTCCCAGCTTTCTCCTTTTCCATCGGTTTTATCTACCCCCCCCCCCCAACCCCCATGTCCACTTTGCACTTCTAAGCATAGAACCGCTCGCTGCCCAAGTCCTTTGGACACTCCCTGCATTATCACACATATATATTTATATATCCGTTCTTTTTTATTTTATTGTTAGTTTGTTCAATGTGCTGATGAGGACTAAGGTCAAACGTCCTGTATAGATCCGTTTTTAACTTGTAAAGATGCACTATACAAGTTTGTATTTTCTTTTGTTTTATTAATTTAAATATTGCCTCTTTTTTATTGCCATACTGTAATTTGCTAACATTCAATGTAATTTATATCAGAGGGTGGTAGATCAGATTGTGATATGCATTCAGCAATCACAAACTATTGTCATTCCCTCCCTCCATTTCCCTTTCCCTTCCTCCCTCCATCACTTCCTCTAAATAACTTCGGTAATTGCTGATGACGTTGGAAGAGTTCTCAACGCGCACTGTGACAAATATAAACATAACTTTCAAACCAATCGCCTTCCGTTTGTTTATTTCCGTTTTTGTTATAGTTCGTATTTCTAAAGAAACATTTCAGACATAGCTTTTGACCAGTTTGACTTGCTGTAAAATAGTATAAAGTTCATACATGTATATTTGAGTCCAAAGAAAGGAAATCTGTTTAATCTTTATTGAATGCTTCTCTCTCTCTCTTTCTCTCTCTCTCTGCGATCAGGACTCAATCAGAGTAAGGATTCCAGACTCTCACATGAAGTCAGCTGTCAGGCTAAGTGTGTTGATCGCCCCCACAGACAGAACATCACAAGTAGAGTTCACCAGATCCACTCTGATTGAACACCCGTTAAAACGTTGCACTGTGTTCTGCGCCAGTGGCCCAGTGCATCCGATTTCAGCCAGCATTTTATTCGGGTTTGCTTTCCCTAGCCTTTAATAGTCCCCAATCTTCCTGCAAGGCAGCATAATGTCTTTTCTGTAGAGAGATTCTGCCCTCAGATGGTCGGCCTTCCCAGGTTTACGAGCACCATCTGCCCGAGTCACTAGCGGTGACTAACACAGACATGCACACACAAAGATATGAGATGTGACTAACACAGTCACGCACGCACAAAGATGTGACTAACACAGACATGCACACACAAAAATGTGAGATGTGACTAACACAGATATGCACACATAAAGATATGAGATGTGACTAACACAGACATGCACACGCAAAGATGTGAGGTGTGACTAACACAGACATGCACACATCGATACGAGGCATGACTAACACTGACACACATCAAGATATATGACACATGACTAACATAAATATGCACATAAAGATATGAGATATAACTGATATTGACATGCACACACAAAGATATGACACATGCCTAACATAGACATGCACACACAGATAAGAAATATGACTAACATAGATATAGATATGCACACACAAAGATATGAGATGGGACTAACATTGAATGTTTAAATGTATTATTTAACGCGTGTGTTACAATTATCACATAACCAACACAGACATCGATTAGTTACTCTTCTTTTCGCAAGGAGAATCATCCCTGATATTTTACTTATCACTTCCAGCTCTTATGCTAAACAAACAAATTATATTCTTTTATACATATTATGTGTCCGAGATGTACTTACTGGTGATTACTCCTTTGATAACTGTTGAAGAAACAAAATAATATATAATTAATACGAAGGCATTACAGATTTCGTCACCAAAGTATTTGCATATATCTGAACAGTAGTATAGACAAGAAGGAGGAACAGAGAATTATAGGAAAATAAGGATATCAAAAGCAAGAGAGCATTCGTTGCACTGGGAAACATATGGAAGTCCAGAGAAATTAGGTTAAATATAGAAATTAAAATTGTCAACTTCAATGTTAAGTCAGTATTATTATATGGTTGTAAAACAAGGAGAACGACAAAAATAGCAATCATGAAGATACAGACCTTCATAAACGGATGCATACCCATGATAAAATGATGGACATGGCAGGACAAAATCAGTAACATTTAATTATGGAAATTTACTACTCAAATACCTGTGGATAAAGAGATACAGCGAAGGCGATGGTGCTAGATAGGACACACGCAGTGGAGGCAACTGAAAGTATTACACACCATGCCCTTTTTGGAACTCCCAAGAAAGAAGACAAAGACCAAGATATTCATGGAGAAGACAGATGGAAGCAGAGATGAAGATACTTGGGGAAGACATGCAATGATCTTAACAAAATGGCACAAAAAAAAACAGAACGACTTGGAAAGTGTTTGTTGAAGTCCACAGGGTGCTGAAGAGGTAGAACAAGGAGAACACAAAATTATTGACACAGTTAGCGCTCCAGTACATATTGTGCTCACTTTTGCCTTCTAGCCAAGAGACAAGCGGTGATTACGGCGTTTATACCTATATTTTCAAAGACCTACAACACATTTTATCGGAGATGTCGACGATATCATCCCTGAATCCCTAATTTCCCGATACAATAATTTAAAAAAAAAAACATTTGATTTCTTTAACAAGAATTATCTTACTCTACAACATTGATGCCACTGCCGAATCATCGAGACCAGAGGGATGGGATCTCAGTTATAGAAAACTACAACGGGAACAGTGGATGAATTGCATCTCCAAGTGATTTATCATTGTCGGATTAGCTGGAGTGCGTATAGAATTATTATTTCGATGTTTAATGAAGATAATCTGACTGCTAAACTAAACTGAACATTTTAATTTCCGGCCATTTGTCTTCCCCTTCATTGCAAACTTCGAACTTTAACTATTTTCTGCAAACAGAACAAACAATGGTAGCATGAATGTGAAGGAACAGAACAAGCGGAGGACAATCTTTTTATACTAATGTGCAAACAAATAAAGACATAGTGGTTAACTCACAATAGAATAAATCGAAACTGTATTACATGGAAATAAAAAAAACGACAAAAGCACGCCTATATTTAATAGTATATACAAGAATACGAGCACATAAAATTAATTGACTTTTACACTATACAAATGTGAAACCTAATCTTAGACGTTTAATACACACAATTGCTAGTACTCGAGCAGTCCTGTCTGTGCGTCTATGTTTCTTGTTTTAGTCGAATTACTGTTTACGACTTTTATATACTCTTTTAGTCTAAAACAGTGGAACTCCGCTATTCATGCTCGATTTGTTAGAAGCCGCTGTTCGAATTAACATAATGAATTGGTAATTAATGTGTACAAACAATCCAAAATATACAATTAAAAAAATGAACTATAAGAATCAATAATAAATGTACATGAAATACCAACAAACTTAACAATACTTTTTTTGTACAGCAGATATGTAATAACGTAAGTGGAAAGTGAAAATGAGAAGATAAATGTTTGAAATGGGCGTGAGCTTCATAATAACATCATGCGAACTCTCTTCATTCTCTTCTATAAGAACATCCGTACCCATCTTCTCATCTTTTCTTATTCTCTGTCTTCCCAGCTTTCTCCTTTTCTATCGGTTTTACCTGTCCCCCCCTGTCCTCTTTTCACTTCTAAGTATAGAACCACTCGCTGCCCAATGTCCACTTAATGCCTTCGATTCTACTACATGCAGTTTTCGTGGCTCACAGTGCATGATCTTACCACGCAAGTGGACGGTCTTTTGAACACTCCCTGCATTATCACATATATATATATATATATATATATATATATATATATATACACATATGTATCTGTTTTTTTTTGTTTTATTGTTAGTTTGTTCAATGTGCTGATGAGGACTAATGTCAAACGTCATGTTTAGTTCAGTTTTTAACTCGTAAAGATGTCCTATACATATTTGTATTTTTTTTTTGTTTACTATTTTTTTTTATTGCCATACTGTATCTTGTTAAAATGCAAGGTAATTTCTATTAGATGGTGGTAGATCAGATTATGATATGCAATCAGCATTCACAAACTATTGTCTCTCCATCCTTCCCTTCCTTCTTCCCTTCTTTCTCTAAATAACTTCGGTAATTACTGATGACTTTGGAAGAGTTATCAAAGCGCACTGTGTCAAAAATAAACATAACTTTAGAACCAATTGCGTTCAGTTGGTTTATTTGCGTTTTTGTTATAGTTCGTATTTCTAAAGAAACATTTCAGACGTTGCTTTTGATCAGGTTGACCTCTAAAATTAGTGATAAGCTCATACTTGTATATTTCAGTACAAATAAAGGACATCTGTTTAATCATTATTGGAAGCTTAAATGCATTATTTAACGCGTGTGTTGCAATTATCACATAACCAACACAGACATCGATTAGTTACTATTCTTTTAGCAAGGGGATTCATCCCTGATAGCTCTTATGCTAAACAAACAAATAATATTCTTTTGTAAATATTATGTGCCCGAGTTATACTTACTGGGCACTATTCTTTGTAGAACTGTTGAATAAAGAAAATAATATGTAATGAATACGAAGGCATTGCAGATTTCGTGACCAAAGTATTTACATATATCTGAACAGTAGTATAGACAAGAAGGAGGAACAGAGAATTATACGGAAATAAGGATATCAAAAGCAAGAGGAGCATTCGTTGCACTGGGAAACATATGGAAGTCCAAATAATTTAGGTTAAAAACAACAATTAAAATAAATTGTCAACTTCAATGTTAAGTCAGTATTATTATATGGTTGTGAAACATGGAGAACAACACAAATGACAATCATAAAGATACAGATCTTCATAAACGGATGCATACCCAGGGTAAAAGGATGAAAATGACAGGACAAAATCACTTACATAGAATTATGAAAATGTACCACTCAAATACCAGTGGATAAAGAGATACAGCGAAGGCGATGGCGCTAGATAGGACACACGCTGAGGAGGCCAACTGAGAGTATTACACAAAATCCCCTTTTTGGATCCCCAAGGAAGAATGGAAGCAGAGATTAAGATGATGGGGAATACATGGCATGATCATACAAGAATGTCAAGAAACAGAAAGGCTTGGAAAGTGTTTGTAGAAGACCTATGCTCCACAGGGAGCTGAAAAAAGTAGAAGAAAAATAAGAAGACCAAAGTATTGACACAGTTAGCGCTCCAGTACATAGTGTGTTCACTTTTGCCTGCTATCTAAAAGACAAACGGAGATTAATGAGTTTGTCCCTATATTTTCAAAGACCGACGACACATTTTTTAGGAGAATCTCTTATTTCCGATACAAAAAAACAAAACAAAAAAAAACATCTTGTATCTTTGACAAGGATTATCTCACCCTACAACCTTGATGCCACTGCCAAATCTTCGGGACCAGAGGGGTAGGGTCTCAATTATAGAAAACTACAACGGGAACAGTGGATGAATTGCATCTCTAAGTAATTTATCATTGCCGGATTAGCTGGGGTGCTTATAGAATTTATTTTTTACTAAACTAACTTATTATTTAAACTAAACTGAGTAAAACCATGTACCATAAACACTAGAAAAGAAGATAACACGAGGGTCTACAAATTGTACAGAAAAGAAAAAAACTATCCATCGTCACATTTACCATATATATGTGAAGGTGTATATCGGCGGACTCACGTCGACACCAGAGAAATCATGGCTGATTAGTTACAATAGACACCACGACGTGTGAGACACATTTGTATTTCAACCCTGATAGAAAAATTATTTTCTGTCTACCCCGGGCTTCAGGTACGTGCGCTTTTCAGCCTTTTCAGAAACAGTAGTTTTCACCACACGGCCACACGTTACTCAAATTACATGGTATTGTAAATCACGAATCCTATTGTCAATGATTTCAGGATTACAACATTGAAATATAAAGTATATACATTCTAGTGACACGAAAGAGAGTTAATGGCATCTTTATTACTTTGTTAAATTATCGCTCATAGTCACTGATTATGAAACAGGTATAAATGAACTTAAAATGACAACTTTTTCTCTTGTTTTTGATTATACAGCCTCAAAACTAGTTCAAAATAATAGTGGAGCAAAGCTGAGTGGCAGTGTTCCCTAGCGTTCGGCTTTTCGTGGCAAGGCGCTGTGCCACTGAGTACGGGTTCGATCCTGCCTTGGTCCATATTTTTTTCTGTTGTTGATTATTTGTCATTTTTTCCGAGTGCTGTAAACATACCTCTTCCCCTGAATTGATTCACTCATTCAAAATAATACTGTTTTATGATCTAAATGTTACTTGAATATTTTATCACATAATTAACGAGCCGGGTCATTTCGAAATTATTATATTTTGTTTTATATTTATTATTTTTTATTTTAAATACATATATGTGTGTGTGGTGTGTATTTGTTTCCGCTGAAAGCCTATTGAGCTGAAAAGTTGTAATGATTTGTGTCGTCCACTTATTACGTAACGCTTTAACCACACTGTTTGCTCTATTGTTTCCTACATATATATTTACACTTTCCATTTACTTTATTTTTGCGTTCGCCATCATTTTTTCCTTTTAATCTTTGACGAAGTCCCTAGAGAAAAGGAGCTGAATTTTGCGTGTTAATCCGTTTTTTCCCAGGGAGGAGTGTGTGCAGGGGTCCATCGCCTCACAAGCAGATAACTCCATCTTCAGAGATATTTCTCATTTAAATTATTCGATTATGATTATTATGCTACCGCGGTCCCCGATGAGGGGAACAATAATAGAGGCTCGTTAACAAGCGAACATGTTGTAAGAGACGACTAAGGAGGTTTGGAATCGACGGGTGCCCAGTCGAGTAGGATGTACACGGAGCGACGTTGTCAACGGAATTTACCAATGCCTTTTGCAAAATGATGTACCAAGTGGTGGAGCTGGGTAATTACTGATTGCAGTGAAACTGGTTCCATGTATAAAATAGAATAGACTAGGTTGTGTCAGGATAACAATATATCAATCAGACACTTACAGTTAGCATAATGTCTGCTTTAAGCATGGCCACATGACGCTTCTTACATTACATGACAAAATAAACTGTAACCACATTATGGTTGTCATTTACTTAAGGTTTATTAATGTTTCTAGAAAGTACTGAGGACAATGAAATGTGTGGATGAATATTTTTTTACAGCAAACGTACACAACAGAACACATTTACATAAATCATTAACACAATTTTGAAACAAATTTTTAAACTCTCTTTCAGTTTTCTATTGACATATCATCATCATCAAGTACCGGTCCTACTGACGTAGGTGATCATGTCTCTCCACAAATTTCGATATCGGCAGCTATTTATCATTCCTGTTGTTGAACTTCTACAAGCCATTCTATTAAGCTGCCTGTTATTTTTTTTCTCTTTGCTTCCCTTTATCTCTTCGTCCCTCAAGTGTTCCATTTGTTATAATATATTCCAGTTGTTCTCTTCTCATTGTATGGCCAAAACACGATGATTGTTTCTTCCTAATATTGGAAAGAGGCTCTCTTTTTGCTTTGACCTCTCTCAGAACATCTTCATTACTCTTCTTAGCTGTCCATGGTACTCTCAACATTCTTCTGTAAAGCCACATTTCTACAGACTCCAGTAATTTTCTTGTTTGTTGTCCTATTGTCAATGATTGGCATCCATATGTTAAGACTGGCTCTACGTAACATTTAAAAACTATTTTATTGTATATTATATGCCAATACAAATGCCATTTAATTTATGAAAAAGGTATACACTTTCGCTTTGTGATATTCTCAATGGCTGTCAAATACCAACTGCCTTAATAGATGTCTAATACCATTAACGATTATGAAAATTTTAAAATTATATACAAAATGAGATGTAACGATCTTGTTAGCAGTCTTTAAGTGACATATTGAAAGTGTAAGTTAGAGCTTAAATATATTTTATTTTGTGTCAAAAGCGTTGTTCAAATACAGGCATTACGGTGGGTCTCAAAATGATGATTTTCTACATGTAATGTTAAACTTTATTGACTCTAAATTACAAAGATAAACGTGTAAAAGAATAACATTTCAGACATTTTGCTATAAACCTAAAGTCCTATTTGTGTAAGTAGGTCGTAAAATTGTATAGTTTTGATTACCATATATTCAGTTTTGCAGTGTAAATGCAAAGCTACATACTGCTTTACTCTAAGTTTGTTTATAATTGTTATAATTGATTTGCATACATATGTCACCACATTATTGTGATTCTCCCAAAAAAATGTATTAGTCACCATATGCAAATTAATGGGATATTGTGTGTATACCAGTTTCATAATAGAAAAACAATAAAACATTGTCATTATTTTAAAGTAATCAATAAAAACGTTCGAAGAAAAAGTATAGATAAAGGAACAATGTATATAATGTTTTTTTTGAGAAAAAATTGCTGTATACAGTTTATTGATAGTGTCACAAATAAAAAGCGTTCACAAATGACAGTTATCATTATACACAAGCTTACTTTTTGTGGTTGAAGTGCCTAAGAAAATCAAATTATGGGGATGTATGTAAACATTAGTCCATGTGAATAACATAGAGACCACAAGCATTTTTATAGGTTGATAATATTAATATTTTATGTTGGTGAGACTGGTCAACCAAAAATTATTGGTCAAGCAATTATTCTTTAATTAGCTCCTTCATGTTAGTATTGTCTATGGGTGGCCATTATGTGGTCACATACATTCTTCATGGTAGCTGCTCCTCCTCTTCTGATGTCAATGATGCGGATGTTTGTCAGACATGTTGGGCATCACAAAGTTCAAAATCTTGATGGACGTGTTTAATGTTGAACGTGAATGTGTTCTTAAAGTTGTAATCAGGATTTCTGAGTATTTTCACCTAGTCTGTTGCTCTCTTGTTCTCGTCACGGAAGTAACAATTATTATTTTATTGTTCAAAATGTTTCATGGACTGTTTGTTGGACTGTTTTGTTGTTGACTGTTGGTCTGTTTTGTTAATCAGACACTTCCATGTCTTTAACCATTGCTAAATTATTATTATTAACCATGGATGTGTGTATGTTAGTCTGCGTGGTTAGAAATTTAATCAACTCCCTGATATTTACCATGATTTATTATTGAGGTCAGGTCGGATAATTTTACCTGCTACTGTATGCAGTAAGCTTTACAGCCTGTGGCTGCATTGCAGGTACGCTCGGGAGAGTAAAAGGCTAAGGGAGGGTACCCAGAAGTAAAACAACCCCAATGCCTTGTGGGTGAGACTTTTTAGTCAAAGGCTGACGGAGCCAACCGCAAACAAACCGACGGAAGGCAATAGAAAACCACCATCGTAACTTCTTTGTACAATCATGAATCGCTGCAAAATATCAGTCCAGAAATTAGCGATGAACAGTGTGGTTTTGTTAGAGATAAAGGGACACGAAATGCCATTTATATCATAAGATCTTTAGTAGAAAGAGCCATAGAGGTGAAAACAGATATATACCTTGTTTTCATTGATTACACCAAGGCATTTGACAAAGTAAAGCACCAAGAAATAAATCAAAATTTTAGAAAGCATAAACGTAGAAGGCAAATATATGTAAGAATTATCATGAATATGTACTGGCAACAAACAGCGGCCATGAGAACTGCAAACCAATTGGGAATGTTTAAACAAATAAAACAGGGTGTTAGACAAGTTTGTGTGCTGTCACCAGATCTGTTTAATATTTATAGTAATATTATTTTAAGATCCATAAGGGGCATGCCTGGAATAACAATTGGAGGTCATAATATAAATAATCAAGGTGTACTGATAATACAGTCTTAATCGCTACTAGTGAAAATGAGTTACAAGAAATGTTGGACATTATAGTGAAAGAAAGCAAAAATAAAGGGCTCATCCTTAATAGAAAAAAGACAGAGGTAATGGTATAAGCAAAGTAAAAGACCACACCTCAGTGCAAAATATAGACATGTGGAACATTATTAAAACATGCAAATGAATTTAAATATTTGGGATGTAATGAAAAGTGAACAACTGGAAAAATTGAGGGACAAAGAGATAGAGGGAAGCAACGAGAAAAAAATAACAGACAGCTTAAGAGAATGGCTTGGCGGAAGGTCAACAACTGAAATAATAAATAGCTGCCAAGATTGAAAGTTGTGGAGAGACATGATCACCTACGCCAGCAGGCTCGGCACTTGATGATGATGAATATTAATACACTTAATGTAATTAATAAATTGATGCGTGCACAAAGTCAATTTAACTCTGTGAATTTGCGATGAAATAGTTTAAACGTTGATAATATTAATATACTTAATTTAATGCATTGATTGAAGCGTGCGCTAAGTCGATTTAACTCTCTCAATTTGCGATGAAGTGAACGCAGTTTCATTTATAACCGTGCTGTTTCTCAGTCGATAGAGGTAATGCAAGAATCAGTGCTATATCGGATTGAGATAGTCAATATCAAATTCATCAGAAAAAATGAAAATGTTTGATATTTCCTCTTCACAACATATATTGACCTAAGTAGGTGAGACAATATTTTTCTTTAATGCACATGTTTATTAATTAATTGAGTTGGTATACAGCCACGCTTTGCGATATTCTAAATGGCTGCCATTAACAGCAGCCTTAATTGATATACAATAACACTAACGATTATCAACATTGTAAAATTATATACTCTATGAGTTGTTAAGATCTTGTTAACGGTTTTTAAGTGGCATATAAAAAAACCAGTTAAAGCTTAAATATGTTTTATTTGATCTTAAACGCGTTATTAAAAAAAAATTGTTTGCGGTGGTCTTTTAATAAACGAGTCTCAAAATAAGGAGGTACTGCATGTAATGCTAAATTTTATTTACACAAATTTCAAACATAAACGTTGCAAAATTGTATAGTATTTCGTTTTCTCAACATGTCATTGCCTAAATAGGTGGAACAACGTTTTTTCATCAAAGCGAATGGGGATTAATTATTTAAATGTGTAAAGAAACGTTAGGGATTTTCTAAATAGCAATCATTACCATCATTTTATGTCAAAAGCGTTGTTCAAATGCAGGGTTTCCAGTGGCCTTTTAATAAATTAGTCTCAAAATAATTATTTACTGCATGTAATGTTAATTTTATTGAACCAAAATTAAAAACGTGTAACACGTGGAAAGGAATAAACATTGAGACGTGTTGCTATAAAGCAAAAGAAAAAATTCAAACGTTTTGCTTTAAAGCTAAAATTGTGTAATTATGTTGTAAAATCGTATGGTTTTGCTGACCATATGTTCAGTGTTGAAGATTTAATGCAAAGCCATATACTGCTTTAATAAATCCAAGTTTCTTTATAAATGTTACAATTAATTTGAGCACATATACGAACACATTATTGGCATTCTCCAAACAAATTTAAAAGTCACGATATGAAAATTAATGTTATAATATGTGTATACCGTTTTCGTATTATAAAAACAATAAACATTGTCATTATTTTTAAGTAAACAATAAAAACGTCAAAGCTAAATGTTATTGAGTTATCGAGTTATTTGCGGGTCATCATCATTGCACTCCGAACATGTCCATAGGTGCTCAGATCACCCCCCCCCCCCCACCGTCAGCAATTCCCTCAGTGTCCAGCGACTGACGACTCCAGTTCAAATGTTGGTTGATAAGTCTTCTTACACAGCCACAAAGTCTCTAATTTCTGGCTGTGCCCAACTTAACTCCCATTTCCATCATCCGAAGGAGTGACGTGGATCTATGTTTGTCGAAGTCATGTGTTCTTCCCACATCTCGGAGGGCATTATTGATGTCCGCCCGATCCATTGGTTGCCCGTCCTAAAAGACAGCGCAGCTAGCCAACCTGTCCGCCCTTTCATTTCACCGTCCTCCCGCATGTCCAGGGACATAGACAAAGGTGACCTTACGTATTTTGGATTTCTGCAACGACTCTACCCATTGCATGCGTACATAGCCCGCCTCCACTTTTTTATCATGCTCATCGAATCACTCAGTTAATATGCGTGGGTGTAGTCTTGTGCCTCTAACCATTTGAATGCCTTGGTTACTGCCATCGCCTCCATTGTCATGCTAATCGTGGTCACGACGTATGAACCACTGTCTTGGTAGACTATTCTGCCTGCCCAGCAAGCTGTAAATGCCTATGCACTTCTTTGGTGTCGTCTTACAGATCCGTATGTATAGATGACTTCATCTTTCTCATCGGTGTTATCGCAGATGAGACCGTTGACATCAGCATTAACCACGATCGGGTTCTGTTCCCTACTTTTCCTGTCGAGTATGACAATACACGAAAAAATCCCATTGAATGACGTAGACACCGGGATCCACTCCTCACCAACGCTGATATTGGTAAGCCGCACATACCTGTTTGATGACATCCTCTGCTCGGCCCACCCATGATTTACCTCTTTTTAGCCTGACACATTTCCCTGTGTTGAGCATGTGGTGCAATTGATGCTCTTTATCTGTACTACTCGTCATCTATGCTCGTGCTCTCAAAATCGTGATTCTGCAATCCATGGCTGGAAAGTCAAGAAGATACCTCATTGCTACACAGGGAGTGTCCCTCGTACATCCCAGGATAATGCGCATGCCTTCATTTTGTATTTTCTCCAGCCTAACAGTTTGAGTCGTACTGAGAGTAAGAATTGCCAGGGCATACTCGATTGGTGAACTGGACTACTACGGACAAGGGGTAGGGTTCGATCCCAACCGACGGCGGCTCCGGGTTCACCCAGCCTTAAATGGGTACGGAATTTTTTCTGGGAAAGTAAAGCAGCACGGGCGTAATACCGACCACATTACCCCAAAATCATGTGCTGAAGGTCTGTAAAATATAGGGTCACTAACACCATATTTCCCTATACGCCACTTGGCGTGACGGGGGTACTTTACTTTTTTATACTCGATTGGTGTGATGGCTAATCCCTGGAACAGAAGAGTAAGTAGCCTCTGCTCGATGTTGACAGCTGCAATGACCTTCAAGGCGGCTAATCCTTTGCGGGATTTTGTTATCACATGGTTGACGTGGTCCCGAAAACACAGGCTGCGATCAAACTTAACTCCGATGTATGTCATTAGCGTGTCCCTGGTCACCTAATCAGCTCCCATTCGCACAACCGGTGTCGTCGTATTAACGATATGATTGTTAAGTGACAACCATGAAAATGATGCTTTATTAGGATTAACCAAGGCACAGGAAACCCTACAACAGGAATAAATGCGATTGAGTTCGTCTTGCATTGTGGAGACGATTCCCCATCTGTCTCTTCCCTGTCGATAATACATACTATTATCAGCAAAAGTCATAGTTCTTCCCTTCCCATCCAGTTGTTGTTCCGTGATCGTTATTGTGTACACGTTAAATAGAACTGGTGACAATGATGAGGCTTGTGGCAGCCCTAGACAAATGAATGTTGACTCGGAAGGCCAACTTCCACATCTGAGTATCACATTCATCTGAAACAGTGCCGCAGCGATCCATCTAATGAGTAAAGGTGCACCGCCAGTTTGAGGTGCATATACATGAGGTATTGAAATGGTATCTGATCGTATGCATCGTCCCGATCTATAGTAGCAGCATATGTCTCCTCTCGTCTGTGGAAGCCTTCGAAGACGTCATCGGCAAAGACTGCCGCATTTAGTCATGTCTCTTTGTTATATCTATAACCTCCGAGTGTTGGTGGGAATGCGCGTTTCTGTTCAAGGTGACAGGTGAGGACACGGGCAACTATTTTCTCCAGCAGCTTGCCCGCAGTGTTCTGCGTTGTGATGATTCTGTAGGCACTGATCTGAGAATGGTCCTTGTTTGCCTTCGATAGCGGTAGTAAGCAGTTGTGTAGCCACTCCTCCTTAATCTGGTTACTCCAAATGCTGGCATTAAACTCATTGGCATGTTTTGTAAAGTCGTCTTCTACTAAATCGCTTATGTAATTGTGTCGAACACCATCTTGACCAGAAGCAGTTTTGCGTGACATTTTAAGTGTTGTGCGAATGGTATCGGTTGTGATTGTGAGATCTTCTTCCAGCACTACATCCTTACACAAGTTTGACAGCGATCCCCGTATCCTCATTCATACAACCTTATTTCGTTGGTTCGTCTGCTCAATGTAGCGGGCAAGCAGGGCCTTCCCTTTGCTCTCATCAGATTTGTGCCATATTCGGCTGTACTCTGAAAATATGGTATGCCTCTGTGTCGTGTTGTGTCATTCATGCTCTGATGAAGGCGCCAGAATGTGGCTAGTGATTTTTCTGAGCACACTTTTCTATAGCAGTCATCCCATTTGGCATCCTTAGCATGTTTAGCACATAGTTTAAAGTGCTTCATTTATTGGTCGACCTCTTCTTTCAGGCGCTCCAAGAGCTAGGTTGTGTTCTTACATTCTATAAGGCTTTCTGTCATGCCTTTGACTTTTGTATCTTGTACCGACAAGCTTCCTCGACTTCTACGTTCAACCATGGTGGCTGTGTCTGTTTCCTATGTCTGATTTTGCAAATGGCGTCCTGATCTGTTTTCTCGTAGAAGAATTTGTGGAGCTTTCTTTTCTGACTTCTATTTCTGCTTTTCTCAATTAGGACGACACATGGATAGTGATCACTTCCGTGGAACCCCAGTGCACTCCACCTGCAAACCGGTGCGAAGGTGGAAGACACCAGTGCCAGGTCTATGACACTATCAGAGTCCCCTGTTCGAGTGGCCATTCTTGTTGCCCTCTCTATTGTTGCGAGGACTTAATGGATGTTTAATATCATTAACGATTATGAAAATTGTAAAATTGTATACACTATAATATGTTAACATCTGGTTAGCAGTCTTAAGTGACACATTGAAGGGGAAATTAGAGCTTAAATATATTTTCTTTTATGTTAAAAGTATTAAAATAAAGGATTTGCAATAGCTATTTTATAAGTGAGTCACAACTTAATGCTTTACTACATGCAATATTACATTTTATTTACACCAAATTACAAATATAATCCGGTAAAATAATAAAAAATTCAGATGATTTCTTCTTCTACCTTTTAGCTCCCAGTGGAGCATAGGCCTTCAACAAACACTTTCCAAGTCGTTCTGTTTTTTTGCAATTCTTTTAAGATCATTCCATTTCTTCCCCATCATCTTCATCTCTGCTTCGATCTGTCTTCTCCAAGAATTCCTTGGTCTTCCTCTTTGTCTTTTCCCCTGGGGATTCCAAAAAAAGGGTCAGTTGTGTAATACTCATAGTTGGCTTCCGTAGTGTGTGTCCTATCCATCGTTATCGTCTTCGCTGTATCTCTTTATCCACAGCGAACGATCCACTGGTATTTGACCGGTACATTTCCATAATTCCAGGTTAGTGACTTTGTCCTGCCATTTCCATCCCTTTATTCTGCGCAAGCATCCATTAATGAAATGATTCGTGATTGTCAATTTTGTTATTCTCCTTGTCTCACAGCCATATAATAGGACCGACTTAACATTTGAGTTGAAAATTTTTATTTTTGTATTTAGCCTCATTTCTTTGGATTTCCATGTTTCGCAGTGCAATGATTTGCTTTAAACATAAAGTCCTATTTATGTAATTATATTGCATAACCGTTTAATTTTTCCGACCATATGTTCAGTATTGAAGTTTCAATGCAAAGCCACTTGCTGCTTCGCTCCAAGTCAGTTTAAAAAGGTAACAATTAGATTGCACACATTTGCGAAAAAGTTATTGTGATTCTCCAAACACAGTTATCAGTCACCATATGAAATTTAATGTGATAATATGTGTACGTCTTTTTCGTATTAGAAAAAAAAACTGTCATTATTTCAAAGTAATCAATACAAACACCAGAGCAAAAAGTATAGATACTGGAGCAATGTATGTGTTGTTATTTTAATTTAGATAAAAATGTTGTGTACACTTTATTGTTAGTGTCACAGATAAAAAGCGTTTGCAAATGACAGTTGACATTATACATAAAATTACTTTTTGTGGTTGACGTGCCTAAGAAAATAAAATAAAAGGCATAGATGTACACATTAGTCCATGTAAATAATATAACGACCACAATCATTTTTGTATGTCCATAATATTAATACAGCTAATTTAATGAATAAATTTATGCGTGCACAAAGTCGATTTAAATCTCTGAATTTGCCATGAAGTGAACGCAATTTCATGTATATCGTGTTGTTCTTTAGTCAATAGAGGTGATAGAGAAATCAATGTGATATCGGATTGCGATGGACAATGCTAACTTCATCAGAAAGAAAGAGAGTTCTGGATATGTCCTTTTCTCAACACATCTTGGGCTAAGTAGTTAGTGGTTTAAAATGTAACAAAAAATGTTCACATATATGCGAACACATTATTACTATTCTCCAAACATATGTTTAAGTCACCATATGCACATTAATGTGATAAGTGGTGTATACCGATTGGGACATACAAAATAATTAAACAGTGTCAATAATTTTAAAGTATGAAAAAAACGTCAAAGCTAAATGTATATATACTAAAGCAATGTATGTGTTGTTCTTAGAACAAATTGTTGTATACACTTAATTGTTGGTGTCACACATAACAAGCGTTTAGAAACGACAGTTGACATTATATAGAAAGCTACATGTTACAGATGGCGTGCCTAAGAAAATAAATTAAAAGACATTATGTAAACATTCGTTCATGTGAATAATATATGGATCACAACCATTCTTTAAATGTGTTATTATTCATGTAAATTAAATCATTCATACATGGATGCGTCCGATATATGGCGTTTAGCTCTCAGAATTTGCAATGAAGTGAATATATAGAATATATATTATGAAAAAGATATACAACGTTTTGCGACTTTCGAAATAGCTGTCATTAACAACCGATTGTATTTATGTTTAATATTATTAACCATTAACACAAATTTAAAATGATATACACTATGAGATGTTAAGATCTTTTTAGCAGTCTTTAAGTGACATATTGAAAGGTCGAATTGAAGCTTAAATATATTTTCTTTAATGTTAAAAACTATTATAAAGATAAATGATCTGAGATGGCTAATTTATAAATGTCTTAACAAAAACCTCACTACATGCAACAATACATTTTATTTTCTCCACATTACAATGCTGAAAACTAACAGGTTTTGCTATAAACACAAATTCCAATGTGTGTAAATATGTTGTAAAATCATATAGTTATGACGACCATATGTTCAGTGTTGATGTTTTAATGCAAAGCCACATAACGCTTTGCTCTAATTGGTGTATATGTGTAATCATTAATTTGAACATATATACGAACACATTATTGTTATTGTCCAAACAAATGTTTAAGTCACCATATGCAAATTAATGTGAACAGTGGTGTATACTGTTTAAGAAATGCATAATATTTAAACAGTGTCAATAACTTTAAAGTATGAAAAAAACGTCAAAGCTAAAAGTATAGATACTGAAGCAATGTATGTGTTGTTCTTAGAACAAATTGTTGTATACACTATATTGTTGGTGTCACACATAACAAGCGTTTAGAAACGACAGTTGACATTATATAGAAAGTTACTTGTTCCAGTTGGCTTGCCTAAGAAAAAAAATTAAAAGGCATATATGTAAACATTTGTTCATGCGAATAATGTATGAATCACAAACATCTTTTAAATGTGTTATTATTCATGTAAATTAATTATTGCATACATGAATGCGTCCACAATGTCCATGTAACTCTATGAATTCGTACTGAAGTGAAAAAAGATTAATTTTATATCCATGTGTTCTTCAGTCGAATGAGGTGATGCAGGAGTCAGTGCGATATCGCATTGCGATCATCAATACAAACTTCAAAAAAAAATGTTAGTGCTGGATATTTTCTCTTCTGAACACATCTTGGCCTAATGAGGTGCTATAATATTTTGCTTCAATGTAAATGCCGTTTAATTTATGAAAAATGTATATCTCAACGCTGTGCAATATGATAAATGGCGGTCATTAACAACAGCCTTAATGGATATTTGATATCATAAACGATTATCAAAATTGTAAAATTATATACACTATAAGAAGTTAAGATCTTATCAGCATTCTTTAAGTGACATATTGAAAGTGCAGGTAGAGCTTAAATATATTTACTTTTAGGTTAAAAGTGTTGTTTAAATTTAGGATTTGCGTTGTCTATTTTATAAATGCATACATGCGTGCGTCCGAAACATAAATTTAACTTTGATAAACTCATTAATCTACAGCCAAGAAGAGTAATTAAAACGTTCATAAAGAGGCCAAAGTAAAAATATAGCTAATTTCCAATATTAGAAAAAAATCATCATCCATTGTTGGCCATGTAATGAGAAGAGAACAGCTGGAATATATTGTAACAAATGGACAAATTGAGCGACGAAGAGATAGATGGAAGTATGGAGAAAGATACCAGATAGCCCGATAGAATGGCTTGACATAAGGTCAATAACAGAAATGATAAATAACTATTGTGATCGAAAATTTTGGAGAGACCTGATCACCTACGCCTGCAGGTCCGGTACTCGATAATGATGAATTTATAAATGTGGAACAACTTAATATTTACTATATGCAATGTTAAATGTTATTTATTCCAGATATAAAAGATGAAAACTAACACGTTTTACTATAAACCTAAATTAAAATTTGGGTAAGTATGATGTAAAACCATATAGTTTTCCCGACCAGATGTTCAGTGTTAAGTTTCAATTCAAAGCCACAAAATGCTCTGTTCTAATTGGTTTATACATGTAACAATTAATTTACACATATATACGAACACATTATTGCTATTTTCCAAACATATGTTTAAGTCACCATATGCAAATTAATGTGACCAGTGGTGTATACCGTTTTAGAAATGCATAGTATTTAAACAGTGTCAATAACTTTAAAGTATGAAAAAAAAAACGTGAAAGCTAAAAGCATAGATACTAAAGCAATGTATGTGTTGTTCTTAGAACAAATTGTTGTATACACGTAATTGTTGGTGTCACACATAACAAGCGTTTAGAAACGACAGTTGACATTATATAGAAAGTTACCTGTTCCAGATGGCGTGCCTAAAAAAATAATTAAAAGGCATTATATAAACATTCGTTCATGTGAATAATATATGGATCACAACCATTCTTTAAATGTGTTTTTATTCATGTAAATTAATTAATTCATACATGGAAGTGTCCGATATATGGCGTTTAACTCTCTGAATTTGCAGTGAAGTGAATATAGTTTCGTTTATATCGCTATGTTCTTCAATCTATAGAGGTCAAGCAAGAATCTGTGCTATATACGATTGCGATCATCAATACTAACTTCAACATCAAGAGCTACTCTTCGCAGATGACCAATGCCTAATATACGAGGATGAACCTGCTGCAACAGCATTTAACATCTCTAGATAAAAGCTGCACAAACTACAGTATGAAAATTAACACAGCAAAACAGAGGCTATAAATATAAGCAAATTAAGACACCCATTAAACATCAAGATCAAAGACAAAGAAATAAAACAAGTAGAGGAATTCAAGTATTTAGGCACAATGTTCACAGAAGATGGAAAACTAGACAGAGAAATTGACATGAGAATACAAAAAGCAAATGCTGTCACATACCAGCTTTCACCATTGTTAAGACATCCAAACATTTCTATGCCAGCTAAACAACAAATGATAAATAGCATCTTCATACCAACTTTGTGCTATGAAAGTCAAACATGGACCCTTTCTAAATCACATTTAAGAAAGATCAATACATGTGAGATGCGATGCTTGAAAAGTAACAAACAACACAAGAAGAGATAGATACCAAATGAAACCATAAAAAAATGGTAGGAACAAAACCCTGCCAAGAAATATAGAACAACAACAACTTAAATGGTTTGGCCACCTGGTCAGAATGAATCCTCACCTATCACCATCAAGGGCGTTCTTCTCGAGAATGCATGGAAAAAGACCAAGAGGAAGACCCAGAAGAAGATGGATAGATGCAGTGACAGAGACATGTAATAAAAAAGGAAAATCACTAATTCAGACAATTCGAGCAGCACAAGAACGACAAATGATATAAACCACGACACCTTTTAGGTATCAGTGAAAGAGAAAAGAATACTAACTTCATCAGAAAAAAAAGAGTGTTGGATATTTCCTCTTCTCAACAAATCTTAGCCTATGTAGGTAAGATAATATTTTTCTTCAATGCAAGTACCATTTAATTTATGTAAAAGATATACAACGTTTTGCGATTTTCCAAATAGCTGTTATTAACAACAGATTGTATTTATGTTTAATATCATTAACATTAACACAAATTTAAATGATATACACATGAGATGTTGAGATCTTTTTAGCAGTCTTTAAGTGCCATATTGAAAGGTCCAATTGAAGCTTAAATATATTTTCTTTTATGTTAAAAACTATTATAAAGATAATTGATCTGAGATGGCTAATTTATAAATGCCTCAACAAAACCTCACTACATGCAACAATAAATTTTATTTGCTCCACATTACAATAATGAAAACTAACAGGTTTTGCTATAAACACAAATTCCAATTTGTGTAAATATGTTGTATAATCATATAGTTTTGCCGACCATATGTTCAGTGTTGAAGTTTTAATGCAAAGCCACATAACGCTTTGCTCTAATTTTTTAATAAATGTAATCATTAATTTGAACATATATACGAACACATTATTGTTATTGTCCAAACAAATGTTTAAGTCACCATATACAAATTAATGTGACCAGTGGTGTATACCGTTTTAGAAATGCACAATAATAAACAATGTCAATAACTTTAAAGTATGAAAAAAATCGTCAAAGCTAAAAGTATAGATACTGAAGCAATGTATGTGTTGTTCTTAGAACAAATTGTTGTATACACTTAATTGCTGGTGTCACACATAACAAGCGTTTAGAAACGACAGTTGACATTATATAGAAAGTTACCTGCTCCAGATGGCGTGCCTAAGAAAATAAATTAAAAGGCATTATGTAAACATTCATTCATGTGAATAATATATGGATCACAACCATTCTTTAAATGTGTTATTATTCATGTAAATTAATTAAATCATTCATGGATGTGTCCGATATATGGCGTTTAACTCTCTGAGTTTACAGTGAAGTGAATATAGTTTCGTTTATATCGCTATGTTCTTCAATCGATAGAGGTCAAGCAAGAATCTGTGCTATATACGATTGCGATCATCAATACTAACTTCATCAGAAAAAAAGAGAGTGCTGGATATTTCCTCTTCTCAACAAATCTTAGCCTAAGTAGGTGAGATAATATTTTTCTTCAATGCAAGTACCATTTAATTTATGAAAAAGATATACAACGTTTTGCGGTTTTCTAAAAATAGCTGTTATTAATAACAGATTGTATTTATGTTTAATATCATTAACCATTAACACAAATTTAAAAGTATATACACCATGAGATGTTAAGATCTTTTTAGCAGTCTTTAAGTGACATATAGAAAGGTCGAATTGAAGCTTAAATATATTTTCTTTTATGTTAAAAACTATTATAAAGATAAATGATCTGAGATGGCTAATTTATAAATGCTCAAAAAAACCTCACTACATGCAACAATACATTTTATTTGCTCCACATTACAATAATGAAAACTAACAGGTTTTGCTATAAACACAAATTCCAATGTGTGTAAATATGTTGTAAAATCATATAGTTATGCCGACCATATGTTCAGTGTTGAAGTTTTAACGCAAAGCCACATAACGCTTTGCTCTAATTTTTTATAAATGTAATCATTAATTTGAACATATATACGAACACATTATTGTTATTGTCCAAACAAATTTTTAAGTCACCATATGCAAATTAATGTGACCAGTGGTGTATACCGTTTTAGAAATGCATAATATTTAAACAGTGTCAATAATTTGAAGTATGAAAAAAACGTCAAAGCTAAAAGTATAGATACTGAAGCAATGTATGTGTCGTTCTTAGAACAAATTGTTGTATACACTATATTGTTGGTGTCACACATAACAAGCGTTTAGAAACGACAGTTGACATTATATACAAAGTTACCTGTTCCAGTTGGCTTGCCTAAGAAAAAATTAAAAGGCATATATGTAAACAAGCGTTCATGTGAATAATGTATGGATCACAAACATCTTTTAAATCAGTTTTTATTATTAATGTAAATTAATTAATGCATACATGATGCGTCCACAATGTCCATGTAACTCTATGAATTCGCAGTGAAGTGAAAAAGATTAATTTTATATCGCATGTTCTTCAGTCGAATGAGGTGATGCAGGAGTCAGTGCGATATCGCATTGCGATCATCAATACAAACTTCAAAAAAAATGTTAGTGCTGGATATTTCCTCTTCTGAACACATCTTGGCCTATGAGGTGCTATAATATTTTGCTTCAATGTAAATGCCGTTTAATTTATGAAAAATGTATATCTCAACGCTGTGCAATATGATAAATGGCGGTCATTAACAACAGCCTTAATGGATATTTGACATCATAACGATTATCAAAATTGTAAAATTATATACACTATGAAATGTTAAGATCTTATCAGCATTCTTTAAGTGACATATGAAAGTGCAGGTAGAGCTTAAATATATTTACTTTTAGGTTAAAAGTGTTGTTCAAATTTAGGATTTGCGTTGTCTATTTTATAAATGCATACATGCGTGCGTCCGAAACATAATTTAACTTTGATAAACTCATTAATCTACAGCCAAGAAGAGTAATTAAAACGTTCATAAAGAGGCCAAAAGCAAAAATATCGCTAATTTCCAATATTAGAAAAAATCCATCATCCATTGTTGGCCATGTAATGAGAAGAGAACAGCTGGAATATATTGTAACACTGGACAAATTGAGCGACGAAGAGATAGATGGAAGTATGGAGAAAGATACCAGATAGCCTGATAGAATGGCTTGACATAAGGTCAATAACAGAAATGAGAAATAACTATTGTGATCGAAATTTTGAGAGATGATCACCTACGCCTGCAGGTCCGGTACTCGATAATGGTGAATTATAAATGTGGAACAACTTAATATTTACTATATGCAATGTTAAATGTTATTTATTCCAGATTTAAAAGATGAAAACTAACACGTTTTACTATAAACACAAATTCCAATTTGTGTAAATATGTTGTAAAATCATATAGTTTTGCCGACCATATGTTCAGTGTTGAAGTTTTAATGCAAAGCCACATAACGCTTTGCTCTAATTTTTAATAAATGTAATCATTAATTTGAACATATATACGAACACATTATTGTTATTGTCCAAACAAATCTTTAAGTCACCATATGCAAATTAATGTGACCAGTGGTGTATACCGTTTTAAAATGCATAGTATTTAAACAGTGTCAATAACTTTAAAGTATGAAAAAATCGCCAAAGCTAAAAGTATAGATACTGAAGCAATGTATGTGTTGTTCTTGGAACAAATTGTTGTATACACTTAATTGTTGGTGTCACACATAACAAGCGTTTAGAAACGACAGTTGACATTATATATAAAGTTACCTGTTCCAGATGGCGTGCCAAAGAAAAATTAAAAGGCATCATGTAAACATTCGTTCATGTGAATAATATATGGATCACAACCATTCTTTACATGTGTTTTAGTCATGTAAATTAATTAATTCATACATGGATGAGTCCGATATATGGCGCTTTAACTCTCTGAATTTGCAATGAAGTGAATATAGTTTCGTTTATATCGCTATGTTCTTCAATCGATAGAGGTCAAGCAAGAATCTGTGCGATATACGATTGCGATCATCAATACTAACTTCATCAGAAAAAAAGAGAGTGCTGGATATTTCCTCTTCTCAACAAATCTTAGTTTAAGTAGATGAGATACTATTTTTCTTCAATGCAAGTACCATTTAATTTATGAAAAAGATATACAACGTTTTGCGACATTCTAAATAGCTGTTATTAACAACCGATTGTATTTATGTTAAATATCATTAATCATTAACACAAATTTAAAGTGATATACACTATGAGATGTTCAGATCTTTTTAGCAGTTTTTAAGTGACATATTGATAGGTCCAATTGAAGCTTAAATATATTTTCTTTTATGTTAAAACTATTATAAAGATAAATAATCTGAGATGGCTAATTTATAAATGTCTCAACAAAAACCTCACTACATGCAACAATACATTTTATTTGCTCCACATTACAATGATGAAAACTAACAGGTTTTGCTATAAACACAAATTCCAATTTGTGTAAATATGTTGTAAAATCATATAGTTTTGCCGACCATATGTTCAGTGTTGAAGTTTTAATGCAAAGCCACATAACGCTTTGCTCTAATTTTTTTATAAATGTAATCATTAATTTGAACATATATACGAACACATTATTGTTATTGTCCAAACAAATATTTAAGTCACCATATGCAAATTAATGTGACCAGTGTTGTATACCGTTTTAGAAATGCATAGTATTTAAACAGTGTCAATAACTTTAAAGTGTGAAAAAAACGTCAAAGCTAAAAGTATAGATACTGAAGCAATGTATGTGTTGTTCTTAGAACAAATTGTTGTATACACCTAATTGTTGGTGTCACACATATCAAGCGTTTATAAACGACAGTTGACATTATATAGAAAGTTACCTGTTCCAGATGGCGTGCCTAAGAAAATTAATTAAAAGGCATTATGTAAACATTCGTTCATGTGAATAATATATGGATCACAACCATTCTTTAAATGTGTTTTTAGTCATGTAAATTAATTAATTCATACATGGATGAGTCCGATATATGGCGCTTTAACTCTCTGAATTTGCAATGAATTGAATATTGTTTCGTTTATATCGCTATGTTCTTCAATCGATAGAGGTCAAGCAAGAATTTGTGCTATATACGATTGCGATCATCAATACTAACTTCATCAGAAAAAAGAGAGTGCTGGATATTTCCTCTTCTAAACAAATCTTAGCCTATGTAGGTAAGATAATATTTTTCTTCAATGCAAGTACCATTTAATTTATGTAAAAGATATACAACGTTTTGCGATTTTCTAAATAGCTGTTATTAACAACCGATTGTATTTATGTTTAATATCATTAACCATTAACACAAATTTAAAAGTATATACACCATGAGATGTTCAGATCTTTTTAGCAGTCTTTAAGTGACATATAGAAAGGTCCAATTGAAGCTTAAATATATTTTCTTTTATGTTAAAAACTATTATAAAGATAAATGATATAGATGGCTATTTTATAAATGTCTCAACAAAAACCTCACTACATGCAACAATAAATTTTATTTGCTCCACATTACAATAATGAAAACTAACAGGTTTTGCAATAAACACAAATTAAAATGTGTGTAAATATGTTGTAAAATCATATAGGTTTGCCGACCATATGTTGAGTGTTGAAGTTTTAATGCAAGGCCACATAACGCTTTGCTCTAATTTTTTAATAAATGTAATCATTAATTTGAACATATATACGAACACATTATTGTTATTGTCCAAACAAATGTTTAAGTCACCATATGAAAATTAATGCGACCAGTGGTGTATACCGTTTTAGAAATGCATAGTATTTAAACAGTGTCAATAACTTTAAGGATGAAAAAAATCGTCAAAGCTAAAAGTATAGATACTGAAGCAATGTATGTATTGTTCTTAGAACAAATTGTTGTATACACTTAATTGTTGGTGTCACACATAACAAGCGTTTAGAAACGACAGTTGACATTATATAGAAAGTTACCTGCTCCAGATGGCGTGCCTAAGAAAATTAATTGAAAGGCATTATGTAAACATTCGTTCATTTGAATAATATATGGATCACAACCATTCTTTACATGTGTTTTTAGACATGTAAATTAATTAATTCATACATGGATGAGTCCGATATATGTTGCTTTAACTCTCTGAATTTGCAGTGAAGTGAATATAGTTTCGTTTATATCGCTATGTTCTTCAATCGATAGAGGTCAAGCAAGAATCTGTGCTATATACGATTGCGATCATCAATACTAACTTCATCAGAAAAAAAGAGAGTGCTGGATATTTCCTCTTCTCTACAAATCTTAGCCTAAGTAGGTGAGATACTATTTTTCTTCAATGCAAGTACCATTTAATTTATGAAAAATATATACGTTTTGAGACTTTCTAAATAGCTGTTATTAACAACCTATTGTATTTATGTTTAATATCATTAACCATTAACACAAATTTAAAGTGATATACACCATGAGATGTTCAGATCTTTTTAGCAGTCTTTAAGTGACATATTGATAGGTCCAATTGAAGCTTAAATATATTTTCTTTTATGTTAACAACTATTATAAAGATAAATGATCTGAGATGGCTAATTTATAAATGTCTCAACAAAAACCTCACTACATGCAACAATACATTTTATTTGCTCCACATTACAATAATGAAAACTAACAGGTTTTGCAATAAACACAAATTCCAATTTGTGTAAATATGTTTTAAAATCATATAGGTTTGCCGACCATATGTTCAGTGTTGAAGTTTTAATGCAAAGCCACATAACGCTTTGCTCTAAATTTTACTAAATGTAATCAATAATTATAACATATATACGAACACATTATTGTTATTGTCCAAACAAATGTTTAAGTCACCATATGCAAATTAATGTGACCAGTGGTGTATACCGTTTTAGAAATGCACAATAATAAAACAATGTCAATAACTTTAAAGTATGAAAAAAATCGTCAAAGCTAAAAGTATAGATACTGAAGCAATGTATGTATTGTTCTTAGAACAAATTGTTGTATACACTTAATTGTTGGTGTCACACATAACAAGCGTTTAGAAACGACAGTTGACATTATATAGAAAGTTACCTGCTCCAGATGGCGTGCCTAAGAAAATAAATTAAAAGGCATTATGTAAACATTCGTTCATGTGAATAATATATGGATCACAACCATTCTTTAAATGTCTTATTATTCATGTAAATTAATAAATTCATGCATGGTGGCGTCTCATATATGGCGTTTAACTCTCATAATTTGCATGAAGGGAATATATAGAATAGATATATTTATGATAAAGATATACAACGTTTTGCGACTTTCTAAATAGCTGTTATTAACAACCGATTGTATTTATGTTTAATATCATTAACCATTAACACACATTTAAAATGATATACACCATGAGATGTTCAAGATCTTTTTAGCAGTCTTTAAGTGACATATTGAAAGGTCCAATTGAAGCTTAAATATATTTTCTTTTATGTTAAAAACTATTATAAAGATAAATGATCTGAGATGGCTAATTTATAAATGTCTCAAAAAAACCTCACTACATGCAACAATACATTTTATTTGCTCCACATTACAATAATGAAAACTAACAGGTTTTGCAATAAACACAAATTCCAATTTGTGTAAATATGTTGTAAAATCATATAGTTTGCCGACCATATGTTCAGTGTTGAAGTTTTAATGCAAAGCCACATAACGCTTTGCTCTAATTTTTTTATAAATGTAATCATTAATTTGAACATATATACGAACACATTATTGTTATTGTCCAAACAAATGTTTAAGTCACCATATGCAAATTAATGCGACCAGTGGTGTATACCGTTTTAGAAATGCATAGTATTTAAACAGTGTCAATAACTTTAAAGTATGAGAAAAATCGTCAAAGCTAAAAGTATAGATACTGAAGCAATGTATGTGTTGTTCTTAGAACAAATTGTTGTATACACTTAATTGTTGGTGTCACACATAACAAGCGTTTAGAAACGACAGTTGACATTATATATAAAGTTACCTGTTCCAGATGGCGTGCCTAAGAAAATAAATTAAAAGGCATTATGTAAACATTCGTTCATGTGAATAATATAATGATCACAACCATCTTTAAATGTGTTATTAATTCATGTAATTAATAAATTCATTCATGGATGCTTCGATCTATGGCGTTTAACTCTCATATTTGCGAATGAAGGATTATATATATATATTATGAAACAGATATACAACGTTTTGCGACTTTCCAAATAGCTGTCATTAACAACCGATTGTATTTATGTTTAATATCATTAACCATTAACACAAATTTAAAAGATATACACCATGAGATGTTAAGATCTTTTTAGCAGTCTTTAAGTGACATATTGAAAGGTCCAATTGAAGCTTAAATATATTTCTTTTATGTAAAAACTATTATAAAGATAAATGATCTGAGATGGCTAATTTATAAATGCTCAAAAAAAACCTCACTACATGCAACAATACATTTTATTTGCTCCACATTACAATAATGAAAACTAACAGGTTTTGCTATAAACACAAATTCCAATTTGTGTAAATATGTTGTAAAATCATATAGTTTTGCCGACCATATGTTCAGTGTTGAAGTGTTAATGCAAAGCCACATAACGCTTTGCTCTAATTTTTTATAAATGTAATCATTAATTTGAACATATATACGAACACATTATTGTTATTGTCCAAACAAATGTTTAAGTCACCATATGCAAATTAATGTGACCAGTGGTGTATACCGTTTTAGAAATGCATAATATTTAAACAGTGTCAATAACTTTAAAGTATGAAAAAACGTCAAAGCTAAAAGTATAGATACTGAAGCAATGTATGTGTTGTTCTTAGAACAAATTGTTGTATACACTATTGTTGGTGTCACACATAACAAGCGTTTAGAAACGACAGTTGACATTATATAGAAAGTTACCTGTTCCAGATGGCGTGCCTAAGAAAAAAAATTAAAAGGCATTATGTAAACATTCGTTCATGTGAATAATATATGGATCACAACCATTTTTTACATGTTTTTTATTAATGTAAATTAATTATGCATACATGAATGCGTCCACAATGTCCTTTAACTCTATGAATTCGTACTGAAGTGAAAAAGATTAATTTTATATCGCTGTGTTCTTCAGTCGAATGGTGATGCATGAGTCAGTGCGATATCGCATTGCGATCATCAATACTAACTTCAAAAAAAATGTTAGTGCTGGATATTTCCTTTCTGAACGATCTTGGCCTAATGAGTGCTAAACAATTTTGCTTCAATGTAAATGCCGTTTATTTATGAAAAAATGTATATCTCAACGCTGTGCATATGTAAATGGCGGTCATTAACAACAGCCTTAATGGATATTTGATATCATAACGATTATCAAAATTGTAAATTTATACACTATGAGATGTTAAGATCTTATCAGCATTCTTAAGTGACATATTGAAATGCAGGTAGAGCTTAAATATATTTACTTTTAGGTAAAAGTGTTGTTCAAATTTATGATTTGCGTTGTCTATTTTTAAATGCATACTGCTTGCGTCCGAACATAAATTTAACTTTGATAACTCATTAATCTACAGCCAAGAAGATTAATTAAAACGTTCATAAAGAGGCAAAAGCAAAAATATCGCTAATTTCCAATATTAGAAAAATCCATCATCCTTGTTGGCCATGTAATGAGAAGAGCACAGCTGGAATATATTGTAACAACTGGACAAATTGAGCGACGAAGAGATAGATGGAAGTATGGAGAAAGATACCAGATATGATAGAATGGCTTTGACATAGTCAATAACAGAAATGAGAATACTATTGTGATCGAAAATTAGAGACCTGATCACCTACTGAGGTCCGGTACTCGAATAATGATGAATTTATAAATGTGGAACAACTTAATTTCACTATATGCAATGTTAAATGTTTATTTATTCCACATTAAAATATGAAACTAACAAGTTTTACTATAAACACAAATTCCAATTTGTGTAAATATGTTGTAAAATCATATAGTTTTGCCGACCATATGTTCAGTGTTGAAGTTTTAATGCAAAGCCACATAACGCTTTGCTCTAATTTTTAAATAAATGTAATCATTAATTTGAACATATATACGAACACATTATTGTTATTGTCCAAACAAATGTTTAAGTCACCATATGCAAATTAATGTGACCAGTGGTGTATACCGTTTTAGAAATGCACAATAATTAAACAGTGTCAATAACTTTAAAGTATGAAAAAAATCGTCAAAGCTAAAAGTATAGATACTGAAGCAATGTATGTGTTGTTCTTAGAACAAATTGTTGTATACACTTAATTGTTGGTGTCACACATAACAAGCGTTTAGAAACGACAGTTGACATTATATAGAAAGTTACCTGTTCCAGATGGCGTGCCTAAGAAAATTAATTAAAAGGCATTATGTAAACATTCGTTCATGTGAATAATATATGGATCACAACCATTCTTTACATGTGTTTTTAGTCATGTAAATTAATTAATTCATACATGGATGAGTCCGATATATGCGCTTTAACTCTCTGAATTTGCAATGAAGTGAATATAGTTTCGTTTATATCGCTATGTTCTTCAATCGATAGAGGTCAAGCAAGAATCTGTGCTATATACGATTGCGATCATCAATACTAACTTCATCAGAAAAAAAGAGAGTGCTGGATATTTCCTCTTCTCAACAAATCTTAGCCTAAGTAGGTGAGATACTATTTTTCTTCAATGCAAGTACCATTTAATTTATGAAAAAGATATACAACGTTTTGCGACTTTCTAAATAGCTGTTATTAACAACCGATTGTATTTATGTTTAATATCATTAACATTAACACAAATTTAAAGTATATACACCATGAGATGTTCAGATCTTTTTAGCAGTCTTTAAGTGACATATTGATAGGTCCAATTGAAGCTTAAATATATTTTCTTTTATGTTAAAAACTATTATAAAGATAAATGATCTGAGATGGCTAATTATAAAATGTCTCAACAAAAACCTCACTACATGCAACAATACAATTTTATTTGCTCCACATTACAATAATGAAAACTAACAGGTTTTGCTATAAACACAAATTCCAATTTGTGTAAATATGTTGTAAAATCATATAGTTTTGCCGACCATATGTTCAGTGTTGAAGTTTTAATGCAAAGCCACATAACGCTTTGCTCTAATTTTTTATAAATGTAATCATTAATTTGAACATATATACGAACACATTATTGTTATTGTCCAAACAAATTTAAGTCACCATATGCAAATTAATGTGACCAGTGTTGTATACCGTTTTAGAAATGCATAGTATTTAAACAGTGTCAATAACTTTAAAGTATGAAAAAAATCGTCAAAGCTAAAAGTATAGATACTGAAGCAATGTATGTGTTGTTCTTAGAACAAATTGTTGTATACACTTAATTGTTGGTGTCACACATAACAAGCGTTTAGAAACGACAGTTGACATTATATAGAAAGTTACCTGCTCCAGATGGCGTGCCTAAGAAAATTAATTAAAAGGCATTATGTAAACATTCGTTCATGTGAATAATATATGGATCACAACCATTCTTTACATGTGTTTTTAGTCATGTAAATTAATTAATTCATACATGGATGAGTCCGATATATGGCGCTTTAACTCTCTGAATTTGCAATGAAGTGAATATAGTTTCGTTTATATCGCTATGTTCTTCAATCGATAGAGGTCAAGCAAGAATTTGTGCTATATACGATTGCGATCATCAATACTAACTTCATCAGAAAAAAGAGAGTGCTGGATATTTCCTCTTCTAAACAAATCTTAGCCTATGTAGGTAAGATAATATTTTTCTTCAATGCAAGTACCATTTAATTTATGTAAAAGATATACAACGTTTTGCGATTTTCTAAATAGCTGTTATTAACAACCGATTGTATTTATGTTTAATATCATTAACCATTAACACAAATTTAAAAGTATATACACCATGAGATGTTCAGATCTTTTTAGCAGTCTTTAAGTGACATATTGAAAGGTCCAATTGAAGCTTAAATATATTTTCTTTTGTTAAAAACTATTATAAAGATAAATGATCTGAGATGGCTAATTTATAAATGTCTCAACAAAAACCTCACTACATGCAACAATAATTTTATTTGCTCCACATTACAATAATGAAAACTAACAGGTTTTGCAATAAACACAAATTCCAATTGTGTAAATATGTTGTAAAATCATATAGGTTTGCCGACCATATGTTCAGTGTTGAAGTTTTAATGCAAAGCCACATAACGCTTTGCTCTAATTTTTTAATAAATGTAATCATTAATTTGAACATATATACGAACACATTATTGTTATTGTCCAAACAAATGTTTAAGTCACCATATGCAAATTAATGCGACCAGTGGTGTATACCGTTTTAGAAATGCATAGTATTTAAACAGTGTCAATAACTTTAAAGTATGAAAAAAATCGTCAAAGCTAAAAGTATAGATACTGAAGCAATGTATGTGTTGTTCTTAGAACAAATTGTTGTATACACTTAATTGTTGGTGTCACACATACAAGCGTTTAGAAACGACAGTTGACATTATATAGAAAGTTACCTGCTCCAGATGGCGTGCCTAAGAAAATTAATTAAAAGGCATTATGTAAACATTCGTTCATGTGAATAATATATGGATCACAACCATTCTTTACATGTGTTTTTAGTCATGTAAATTAATTAATTCATACATGGATGAGTCCGATATATGTTGCTTTAACTCTCTGAATTTGCAATGAAGTGAATATAGTTTCGTTTATATCGCTATGTTCTTCAATCGATAGAGGCCAAGCAAGAATTTGTGCTATATACGATTGCGATCATCAATACTAACTTCATCAGAAAAAAAGAGAGTGCTGGATATTTCCTCTTCTAAACAAATCTTAGCCTATGTAGGTAAGATAATATTTTTCTTCAATGCAAGTACCATTTAATTTATGTAAAAGATATACAACGTTTTGCGATTTTCTAAATAGCTGTTATTAACAACCGATTGTATTTATGTTTAATATCATTAACCATTAAACAAATTTAAAAGTATATACACCATGAGATGTTCAGATCTTTTTAGCAGTCTTTAAGTGACATATTGAAAGGTCCAATTGAAGCTTAAATATATTTTCTTTTATGTTAAAACTATTATAAAGATAAATGATATGAGATGGCTAATTTATAAATGTCTCAACAAAAACCTCACTACATGCAACAATAAATTTTATTTGCTCCACATTACAATAATGAAAACTAACAGGTTTTGCAATAAACACAAATTCCAATTTGTGTAAATATGTTGTAAAATCATATAGGTTTTGCCGACCATATGTTCAGTGTTGAAGTTTTAATGCAAAGCCACATAACGCTTTGCTCTAATTTTTTTAATAAATGTAATCATTAATTTGAACATATATACGAACACATTATTGTTATTGTCCAAACAAATGTTTAAGTCACCATATGCAAATTAATGCGACCAGTGGTGTATACCGTTTTAGAAATGCACAATAATAAACAATGTCAATAACTTTAAAGTATGAAAAAATCGTCAAAGCTAAAAGTATAGATACTGAAGCAATGTATGTGTTGTTCTTAGAACAAATTGTTGTATACACTTAATTGTTGGTGTCACACATAACAAGCGTTTAGAAACGACAGTTGACATTATATAGAAAGTTACCTGCTCCAGATGGCGTGCCTAAGAAATTAATTAAAAGGCATTATGTAAACATTCGTTCATGTGAATAATATATGGATCACAACCATTCTTTACATGTGTTTTTAGTCATGTAAATTAATTAATTCATACATGGATGAGTCCGATATATGTTGCTTTAACTCTCTGAATTTGCAATGAAGTGAATATAGTTTCGTTTATATCGCTATGTTCTTCAATCGATAGAGGTCAAGCAAGAATTTGTGCTATATACGATTGCGATCATCAATACTAACTTCATCAGAAAAAAGAGAGTGCTGGATATTTCCTCTTCTAAACAAATCTTAGCCTATGTAGGTAGATAATATTTTTCTTCAATGCAAGTACCATTTAATTTATGTAAAAGATATACGTTTTGCGATTTTCTAAATAGCTGTTATTAACAACCGATTGTATTTATGTTTAATATCATTAACCATTAACACAAATTTAAAGTATATACACCATGAGATGTTCAGATCTTTTTAGCAGTCTTTAAGTGACATATTGAAAGGTCCAATTGAAGCTTAAATATATTTTCTTTTATGTTAACAACTATTATAAAGATAAATGATCTGAGATGGCTAATTTATAAATGTCTCAACAAAACCTCACTACATGCAACAATACATTTTATTTGCTCCACATTACAATAATGAAAACTAACAGGTTTTGCAATAAACACAAATTCCAATTTGTGTAAATATGTTGTAAAATCATATAGGTTTGCCGACCATATGTTCAGTGTTGAAGTTTTAATGCAAAGCCACATAACGCTTTGCTCTAATTTTTTAATAAATGTAATCATTAATTTGAACATATATACGAACACATTATTGTTATTGTCCAAACAAATGTTTAAGTCACCATATGCAAATTAATGTGACCAGTGGTGTATACCGTTTTAGAAATGCATAGTATTTAAACAGTGTCAATAACTTTAAAGTATGAAAAAATCGTCAAAGCTAAAAGTATAGATACTGAAGCAATGTATGTGTTGTTCTTAGAACAAATTGTTGTATACACTTAATTGTTGGTGTCACACATAACAAGCGTTTAGAAACGACAGTTGACATTATATAGAAAGTTACCTGCTCCAGATGGCGTGCCTAAGAAAATTAATTAAAAGGCATTATGTAAACATTCGTTCATGTGAATAATATATGGATCACAACCATTCTTTACATGTGTTTTTAGTCATGTAAATTAATTAATTCATACATGGATGAGTCCGATATATGTTGCTTTAACTCTCTGAATTTGCAATGAAGTGAATATAGTTTCGTTTATATCGCTATGTTCTTCAATCGATAGAGGTCCAAGCAAGAATTTGTGCTATATACGATTGCGATCATCAATACTAACTTCATCAGAAAAAAAGAGAGTGCTGGATATTTCCTCTTCTAAACAAATCTTAGCCTATGTAGGTAAGATAATATTTTTCTTCAATGCAAGTACCATTTAATTTATGTAAAAGATATACGTTTTTTGCGATTTTCTAAATAGCTGTTATTAACAACCGATTGTATTTATGTTTAATATCATTAACCATTAACACAAATTTAAAAGTATATACACCATGAGATGTTCAGATCTTTTTAGCAGTCTTTAAGTGACATATTGAAAGGTCCAATTGAAGCTTAAATATATTTTCTTTTATGTTAACAACTATTATAAAGATAAATGATCTGAGATGGCTAATTTATAAATGTCTCAACAAAAACCTCACTACATGCAACAATACATTTTATTTGCTCCACATTACAATAATGAAAACTAACAGGTTTTGCAATAAACACAAATTCCAATTTGTGTAAATATGTTGTAAAATCATATAGGTTTGCCGACCATATGTTCAGTGTTGAAGTTTTAATGCAAAGCCACATAACGCTTTGCTCTAATTTTTTTAATAAATGTAATCATTAATTTGAACATATATACGAACACATTATTGTTATTGTCCAAACAAATGTTTAAGTCACCATATGCAAATTAATGCGACCAGTGGTGTATACCGTTTTAGAAATGCATAGTATTTAAACAGTGTCAATAACTTTAAAGTATGAAAAAAATCGTCAAAGCTAAAAGTATAGATACTGAAGCAATGTATGTGTTGTTCTTAGAACAAATTGTTGTATACACTTAATTGTTGGTGTCACACATAACAAGCGTTTAGAAACGACAGTTGACATTATATAGAAAGTTACCTGCTCCAGATGGCGTGCCTAAGAAAATAAATTAAAGGCATTATGTAAACATTCGTTCATGTGAATAATATATGGATCACAACCATTCTTTACATGTGTTTTTAGTCATGTAAATTAATTAATTCATACATGGATGAGTCCGATATATGTTGCTTTAACTCTCTGAATTTGCAATGAAGTGAATATAGTTTCGTTTATATCGCTATGTTCTTCAATCGATAGAGGCCAAGCAAGAATTTGTGCTATATACGATTGCGATCATCAATACTAACTTCATCAGAAAAAAGAGAGTGCTGGATATTTCCTCTTCTAAACAAATCTTAGCCTATGTAGGTAAGATAATATTTTTCTTCAATGCAAGTACCATTTAATTTATGTAAAAGATATACAACGTTTTGCGATTTTCTAAATAGCTGTTATTAACAACCGATTGTATTTATGTTTAATATCATTAACCATTAACTCAAATTTAAAAGTATATACACCATGAGATGTTCAGATCTTTTTAGCAGTCTTTAAGTGACATATTGAAAGGTCCAATTGAAGCTTAAATATATTTTCTTTTATGTTAAAAACTATTATAAAGATAAATGATCTGAGATGGCTAATTTATAAATGTCTCAACAAAAACCTCACTACATGCAACAATAAATTTTATTTGCTCCACATTACAATAATGAAAACTAACAGGTTTTGCTATAAACACAAATTCCAATTTGTGTAAATATGTTGTAAAATCATATAGTTTTGCCGACCATATGTTCAGTGTTGAAGTTTTAATGCAAAGCCACATAACGCTTTGCTCTAATTTTTTTAATAAATGTAATCATTAATTTGAACATATATACGAACACATTATTGTTATTGTCCAAACAAATGTTTAAGTCACCATATGCAAATTAATGCGACCAGTGGTGTATACCGTTTTAGAAATGCATAATAATAAAACAGTGTCAATAACTTTAAAGTATGAAAAAAATCGTCAAAGCTAAAAGTATAGATACTGAAGCAATGTATGTGTTTGTTCTTAGAACAAATTGTTGTATACACTTAATTGTTGGTGTCACACATAACAAGCGTTTAGAAACGACAGTTGACATTATATAGAAAGTTACCTGTTCCAGATGGCGTGCCTAAGAAAATAAATTAAAAGGCATTATGTAAACATTCGTTCATGTGAATAATATATGGATCACAACCATTCTTTACATGTTTTTTAGTCATGTAAATTAATTAATTCATACATGGATGAGTCCGATATATGTTGCTTTAACTCTCTGAATTTGCAATGAAGTGAATATAGTTTCGTTTATATCGCTATGTTCTTCAATCGATAGAGGCCAAGCAAGAATTTGTGCTATATACGATTGCGATCATCAATACTAACTTCATCAGAAAAAAGAGAGTGCTGGATATTTCCTCTTCTAAACAAATCTTAGCCTATGTAGGTAAGATAATATTTTTCTTCAATGCAAGTACCATTTAATTTATGAAAAGATATACAACGTTTTGCGATTTTCTAAATAGCTGTTATTAACAACCGATTGTATTTATGTTTAATATCATTAACCATTAACACAAATTTAAAAGTATATACACCATGAGATGTTCAGATCTTTTTAGCAGTCTTTAAGTGACATATTGAAAGGTCCAATTGAAGCTTAAATATATTTTCTTTTATGTTAAAAACTATTATAAAGATAAATGATATGAGATGGCTAATTTATAAATGTCTCAACAAAAACCTCACTACATGCAACAATAAATTTTATTTGCTCCACATTACAATAATGAAAACTAACAGGTTTTGCAATAAACACAAATTCCAATTTGTGTAAATATGTTGTAAAATCATATAGTTTTGCCGACCATATGTTCAGTGTTGAAGTTTTAATGCAAAGCCACATAACGCTTTGCTCTAATTTTTTAATAAATGTAATCATTAATTTGAACATATATACGAACACATTATTGTTATTGTCCAAACAAATGTTTAAGTCACCATATGCAAATTAATGCGACCAGTGGTGTATACCGTTTTAGAAATGCATAGTATTTAAACAGTGTCAATAACTTTAAAGTATGAAAAAATCGTCAAAGCTAAAAGTATAGATACTGAAGCAATGTATGTTTGTTCTTAGAACAAATTGTTGTATATACACTTAATTGTTGGTGTCACACATAACAAGCGTTTAGAAACGACAGTTGACATTATATAGAAAGTTACCTGCTCCAGATGGCGTGCCTAAGAAAATTAATTAAAAGGCATTATGTAAACATTCGTTCATGTGAATAATATATGGATCACAACCATTCTTTACATGTGTTTTTAGACATGTAAATTAATTAATTCATACATGGATGAGTCCGATATATGGCGTTTAACTTCTGAATTTGCAGTGAAGTGAATATAGTTTCGTTTATATCGCTATGTTCTTCAATCGATAGAGGTCAAGCAAGAATCTGTGCTATATACGATTGCGATCATCAATACTAACTTCATCAGAAAAAAAGAGAGTGCTGGATATTTCCTCTTCTCTACAAATCTTAGCCTAAGTAGGTGAGATACAATTTTTCTTCAATGCAAGTACCATTATTTATGAAAAATATATACAACGTTTTGCGATTTCTAATAGCTATTAACACCGATTGTATTTATTTTACTATCATTACCATTGTTAAATTTATTTACTAATTAATTAGCTGTTTTATTACTACACATATTATAGTTTATTAAATTATATTTTTTCTAAATACATTAACCATTAACATGTAATTGTAAAATATAGTACTATGAGATTAATTTATTTACATCATTAACCATTAACTCAAATTATATATACATGAGATGTTCAGATCTTTTTAGCAGTCTTAAGTGACATATTGATAGGTCCAATTGAAGCTTAATATATTTTCTTTTATGTTAACAACTATTATAAAGATAAATGATCTGAGATGGCTAATTTATAAATGTCTCAACAAAAACCTCACTACATGCAACAATACATTTTATTTGCTCCACATTACAATAATGAAAACTAACAGGTTTTGCAATAAACACAAATTCCAATTTGTGTAAATATTGTTAAAATCATATAGGTTTGCCGACCATATGTTCAGTGTTGAAGTTTTAATGCAAAGCCACATAACGCTTTGCTCTAATTTTTTAATAAATGTAATCATTAATTTGAACATATATACGAACACATTATTGTTATTGTCCAAACAAATGTTTAAGTCACCATATGCAAATTAATGCGACGTGGTGTATACCGTTTTAGAAATGCATAGTATTTAAACAGTGTCAATAACTTTAAAGTATGAAAAAAATCGTCAAAGCTAAATTATAGATACTGAAGCAATGTATGTGTTGTTCTTAGAACAAATTGTTGTATACACTTAATTGTTGGTGTCACACATAACAAGCGTTTAGAAACGACAGTTGACATTATATAGAAAGTTACCTGCTCCAGATGGCGTGCCTAAGAAAATAAATTAAAAGGCATTATGTAAACATTCGTTCATGTGAATAATATATGGATCACAACCATTCTTTACATGTGTTTTTAGTCATGTAAATTAATTAATTCATACATGGATGAGTCCGATATATGTTGCTTTAACTCTCTGAATTTGCAATGAAGTGAATATAGTTTCGTTTATATCGCTATGTTCTTCAATCGATAGAGGCCAAGCAAGAATTTGTGCTATATACGATTGCGATCATCAATACTAACTTCATCAGAAAAAAGAGAGTGCTGGATATTTCCTCTTCTCTACAAATCTTAGCCTATGTAGGTGAGATACTATTTTTCTTCAATGCAAGTACCATTTAATTTATGAAAAATATATACAACGTTTTGCGACTTTCTAAATAGCTGTTATTAACAACCGATTGTATTTATGTTTAATATCATTAACCATTAACACAAATTTAAAGTATATACACCATGAGATGTTCAGATCTTTTTAGCAGTCTTTAAGTGACATATTGATAGGTCCAATTGAAGCTTAAATATATTTTCTTTTATGTTAACAACTATTATAAAGATAAATGATCTGAGATGGCTAATTTATAAATGTCTCAACAAAACCTCACTACATGCAACAATAAATTTTATTTGCTCCACATTACAATAATGAAAACTAACAGGTTTTGCAATAAACACAAATTCCAATTTGTGTAAATATGTTGTAAAATCATATAGGTTTGCCGACCATATGTTCAGTGTTGAAGTTTTAATGCAAAGCCACATAACGCTTTGCTCTAATTTTTTAATAAATGTAATCATTAATTTGAACATATATACGAACACATTATTGTTATTGTCCAAACAAATGTTTAAGTCACCATATGCAAATTAATGTGACCAGTGGTGTATACCGTTTTAGAAATGCATAGTATTTAAACAGTGTCAATAACTTTAAAGTATGAAAAAAATCGTCAAAGCTAAAATTATAGATACTGAAGCAATGTATGTGTTGTTCTTAGAACAAATTGTTGTATACACTTAATTGTTGGTGTCACACATAAAAGCGTTTAGAAACGACAGTTGACATTATATAGAAAGTTACCTGCTCCAGATGGCGTGCCTAAGAAAATTAATTAAAAGGCATTATGTAAACATTCGTTCATGTGAATAATATATGGATCACAACCATTCTTTACATGTGTTTTTAGTCATGTAAATTAATTAATTCATACATGGATGAGTCCGATATATGTTGCTTTAACTCTCTGAATTTGCAATGAAGTGAATATAGTTTCGTTTATATCGCTATGTTCTTCAATCGATAGAGGCCAAGCAAGAATTTGTGCTATATACGATTGCGATCATCAATACTAACTTCATCAGAAAAAAGAGAGTGCTGGATATTTCCTCTTCTAAACAAATCTTAGCCTATGTAGGTAAGATAATATTTTTCTTCAATGCAAGTACCATTTAATTTATGTAAAAGATATACAACGTTTTGCGATTTTCTAAATAGCTGTTATTAACAACAGATTGTAGTTATGTTTAATATCATTAACCATTAACTCAAATTTAAAAGTATATACACCATCAGATGTTCAGATCTTTTTAGCAGTCTTTAAGTGACATATTGAAAGGTCCAATTGAAGCTTAAATATATTTTCTTTTATGTTAACAACTATTATAAAGATAAATGATCTGAGATGGCTAATTTATAAATGTCTCAACAAAAACCTCACTACATGCAACAATAAATTTTATTTGCTCCACATTACAATAATGAAAACTAACAGGTTTTGCTATAAACACAAATTCCAATTTGTGTAAATATGTTGTAAAATCATATAGTTTTGCCGACCATATGTTCAGTGTTGAAGTTTTAATGCAAAGCCACATAACGCTTTGCTCTATTTTTTTTATAAATGTAATCATTAATTTGAACATATATACGAACACATTATTGTTATTGTCCAAACAAATGTTTAAGTCACCATATGCAAATTAATGTGACCAGTGGTGTATACCGTTTTAGAAATGCACAATAATAAAACAATGTCAATAACTTTAAAGTATGAAAAAAATCGTCAAAGCTAAAAGTATAGATGCTGAAGCAATGTATGTGTCGTTCTTAGAACAAATTGTTGTATACACTTAATTGTTGGTGTCACACATAAAAAGCGTTTAGAAACGACAGTTGACATTATATAGAAAGTTACCTGCTCCAGATGGCGTGCCTAAGAAAATTAATTAAAAGGCATTATGTAAACATTCGTTCATGTGAATAATATATGGATCACAACCATTCTTTACATGTGTTTTTAGTCATGTAAATTAATTAATTCATACATGGATGAGTCCGATATATGTTGCTTTAACTCTCTGAATTTGCAATGAAGTGAATATAGTTTCGTTTATATCGCTATGTTCTTCAATCGATAGAGGCCAAGCAAGAATTTGTGCTATATACGATTGCGATCATCAATACTAACTTCATCAGAAAAAAGAGAGTGCTGGATATTTCCTCTTCTAAACAAATCTTAGCCTATGTAGGTAAGATAATATTTTTCTTCAATGCAAGTACCATTTAATTTATGTAAAAGATATACAACGTTTTGCGATTTTCTAAATAGCTGTTATTAACAACCGATTGTATTTATGTTTAATATCATTAACCATTAACTCAAATTTAAAAGTATATACACCATGAGATGTTCAGATCTTTTTAGCAGTCTTTAAGTGACATATTGAAAGGTCCAATTGAAGCTTAAATATATTTTCTTTTATGTTAACAACTATTATAAAGATAAATGATCTGAGATGGCTAATTTATAAATGTCTCAACAAAAACCTCACTACATGCAACAATAATTTTATTTGCTCCACATTACAATAATGAAAACTAACAGGTTTTGCTATAAACACAAATTCCAATTTGTGTAAATATGTTGTAAAATCATATAGTTTTGCCGACCATATGTTCAGTGTTGAAGTTTTAATGCAAAGCCACATAACGCTTTGCTCTATTTTTTTTATAAATGTAATCATTAATTTGAACATATATACGAACACATTATTGTTATTGTCCAAACAAATGTTTAAGTCACCATATGCAAATTAATGTGACCAGTGGTGTATACCGTTTTAGAAATGCACAATAATAAAACAATGTCAATAACTTTAAAGTATGAAAAAAATCGTCAAAGCTAAAAGTATAGATGCTGAAGCAATGTATGTGTTGTTCTTAGAACAAATTGTTGTATACACTTAATTGTTGGTGTCACACATAACAAGCGTTTAGAAACGACAGTTGACATTATATAGAAAGTTACCTGCTCCAGATGGCGTGCCTAAGAAAATTAATTAAAAGGCATTATGTAAACATTCGTTCATGTGAATAATATATGGATCACAACCATTCTTTACATGTGTTTTTAGTCATGTAAATTAATTAATTCATACATGGATGAGTCCGATATATGTTGCTTTAACTCTCTGAATTTGCAATGAAGTGAATATAGTTTCGTTTATATCGCTATGTTCTTCAATCGATAGAGGCAAGCAAGAATTTGTGCTATATACGATTGCGATCATCAATACTAACTTCATCAGAAAAAAGAGAGTGCTGGATATTTCCTCTTCTAAACAAATCTTAGCCTATGTAGGTAAGATAATATTTTTCTTCAATGCAAGTACCATTTAATTTATGTAAAAGATATACAACGTTTTGCGATTTTCTAAATAGCTGTTATTAACAACCGATTGTATTTATGTTTAATATCATTAACCATTAACACAAATTTAAAAGTATATACACCATGAGATGTTCAGATCTTTTTAGCAGTCTTTAAGTGACATATTGAAAGGTCCAATTGAAGCTTAAATATATTTTCTTTTATGTTAAAACTATTATAAAGATAAATGATATGAGATGGCTAATTTATAAATGTCTCAACAAAAACCTCACTACATGCAACAATACATTTTATTTGCTCCACATTACAATAATGAAAACTAACAGGTTTTGCAATAAACACAAATTCCAATTTGTGTAAATATGTTGTAAAATCATATAGGTTTGCCGACCATATGTTCAGTGTTGAAGTTTTAATGCAAAGCCACATAACGCTTTGCTCTAATTTTTTATAAATGTAATCATTAATTTGAACATATATACGAACACATTATTGTTATTGTCCAAACAAATGTTTAAGTCACCATATGCAAATTAATGTGACCAGTGGTGTATACCGTTTTAGAAATGCACAATAATAAAACAATGTCAATAACTTTAAAGTATGAAAAAAATCGTCAAAGCTAAAAGTATAGATACTGAAGCAATGTATGTGTTCGTTCTTAGAACAAATTGTTGTATACACTTAATTGTTGGTGTCACACATAAAAAGCGTTTAGAAACGACAGTTGACATTATATAGAAAGTTACCTGTTCCAGATGGCGTGCCTAAGAAAATAAATTAAAAGGCATTATGTAAACATTCGTTCATGTGAATAATATATGGATCACAACCATTCTTTACATGTGTTTTAGTCATGTAAATTAATTAATTCATACATGGATGAGTCCGATATATGTTGCTTTAACTCTCTGAATTTGCAATGAAGTGAATATAGTTTCGTTTATATCGCTATGTTCTTCAATCGATAGAGGCCAAGCAAGAATTTGTGCTATATACGATTGCGATCATCAATACTAACTTCATCAGAAAAAAAGAGAGTGCTGGATATTTCCTCTTCTAAACAAATCTTAGCCTATGTAGGTAAGATAATATTTTTCTTCAATGCAAGTACCATTTAATTTATGTAAAAGATATACAACGTTTTGCGATTTTCTAAATAGCTGTTATTAACAACCGATTGTATTTATGTTTAATATCATTAACCATTAACTCAAATTTAAAAGTATATACACCATCAGATGTTAAGATCTTTTTAGCAGTCTTTAAGTGACATATTGAAAGGTCCAATTGAAGCTTAAATATATTTTCTTTTATGTTAACAACTATTATAAAGATAAATGATCTGAGATGGCTAATTTATAAATGTCTCAACAAAAACCTCACTACATGCAACAATACATTTTATTTGCTCCACATTACAATAATGAAAACTAACAGGTTTTGCTATAAACACAAATTCCAATTTGTGTAAATATGTTGTAAAATCATATAGTTTTGCCGACCATATGTTCAGTGTTGAAGTTTTAATGCAAAGCCACATAACGCTTTGCTCTATTTTTTTTATAAATGTAATCATTAATTTGAACATATATACGAACACATTATTGTTATTGTCCAAACAAATGTTTAAGTCACCATATGCAAATTAATGTGACCAGTGGTGTATACCGTTTTAGAAATGCACAATAATAAAACAATGTCAATAACTTTAAAGTATGAAAAAATCGTCAAAGCTAAAAGTATAGATGCTGAAGCAATGTATGTGTCGTTCTTAGAACAAATTGTTGTATACACTTAATTGTTGGTGTCACACATAAAAGCGTTTAGAAACGACAGTTGACATTATATAGAAAGTTACCTGCTCCAGATGGCGTGCCTAAGAAAATTAATTAAAAGCATTATGTAAACATTCGTTCATGTGAATAATATATGGATCACAACCATTCTTTACATGTGTTTTTAGTCATGTAAATTAATTAATTCATACATGGATGAGTCCGATATATGTTGCTTTAACTCTCTGAATTTGCAATGAAGTGAATATAGTTTCGTTTATATCGCTATGTTCTTCAATCGATAGAGCCAAGCAAGATTTGTGCTATATACGATTGCGATCATCAATACTAACTTCATCAGAAAAAAAGAGAGTGCTGGATATTTCCTCTTCTAAACAATCTTAGCCTATGTAGGTAAGATAATATTTTTCTTCAATGCAAGTACCATTTAATTTATGTAAAAGATATACAACGTTTTGCGATTTTCTAAATAGCTGTTATTAACAACCGATTGTATTTATGTTTAATATCATTAACCATTAACACAAATTTAAAAGTATATACACCATGAGATGTTCAGATCTTTTTAGCAGTCTTTAAGTGACATATAGAAAGGTCCAATTGAAGCTTAAATATATTTTCTTTTATGTTAAAAACTATTATAAAGATAAATGATATGAGATGGCTAATTTATAAATGTCTCAACAAAACCTCACTACATGCAACAATAAATTTTATTTGCTCCACATTACAATAATGAAAACTAACAGGTTTTGAATAAACACAAATTCCATTTGTGTAAATATGTTGTAAAATCATATAGTTTTGCCGACCATATGTTCAGTGTTGAAGTTTTAATGCAAAGCCACATAACGCTTTGCTCTAATTTTTTTAATAAATGTAATCATTAATTTGAACATATATACGAACACATTATTGTTATTGTCCAAACAAATGTTTAAGTCACCATATGCAAATTAATGCGACCAGTGGTGTATACCGTTTTAGAAATGCATAGTAATTTAAACAGTGTCAATAACTTTAAAGTATGAAAAAAATCGTCAAAGCTAAAAGTATAGATACTGAAGCAATGTATGTATTGTTCTTAGAACAAATTGTTGTATACACTTAATTGTTGGTGTCACACATAACAAGCGTTTAGAACGACAGTTGACATTATATAGAAAGTTACCTGCTCCAGATGGCGTGCCTAAGAAAATTAATTAAAAGGCATTATGTAAACATTCGTTCATGTGAATAATATATGGATCACAACCATTCTTTACATGTGTTTTTAGTCATGTAAATTAATTAATTCATACATGGATGAGTCCGATATATGGCGCTTTAACTCTCTGAATTTGCAATGAAGTGAATATAGTTTCGTTTATATCGCTATGTTCTTCAATCGATAGAGGCCAAGCAAGAATTTGTGCTATATACGATTGCGATCATCAATACTAACTTCATCAGAAAAAAAGAGAGTGCTGGATATTTCCTCTTCTAACAAATCTTAGCCTATGTAGGTAAGATAATATTTTTCTTCAATGCAAGTACCATTTAATTTATGTAAAAGATATACAACGTTTTGCGATTTTCTAAATAGCTGTTATTAACAACCGATTGTATTTATGTTTAATATCATTAACCATTAACACAAATTTAAAAGTATATACACCATGAGATGTTCAGATCTTTTTAGCAGTCTTTAAGTGACATATTGAAAGGTCCAATTGAAGCTTAAATATATTTTCTTTTATGTTAAAAACTATTATAAAGATAAATGATATGAGATGGCTAATTTATAAATGTCTCAACAAAACCTCACTACATGCAACAATAAATTTTATTTGCTCCACATTACAATAATGAAAACTAACAGGTTTTGCAATAAACACAAATTCCAATTTGTGTAAATATGTTGTAAAATCATATAGGTTTGCCGACCATATGTTCAGTGTTGAAGTTTTAATGCAAAGCCACATAACGCTTTGCTCTAATTTTTTAATAAATGTAATCATTAATTTGAACATATATACGAACACATTATTGTTATTGTCCAAACAAATGTTTAAGTCACCATATGCAAATTAATGCGACCAGTGGTGTATACCGTTTTAGAAATGCATAGTATTTAAACAGTGTCAATAACTTTAAAGTATGAAAAAAATCGTCAAAGCTAAAATTATAGATACTGAAGCAATGTATGTGTTGTTCTTAGAACAAATTGTTGTATACACTTAATTGTTGGTGTCACACATAACAAGCGTTTAGAAACGACAGTTGACATTATATAGAAAGTTACCTGTTCCAGATGGCGTGCCTAAGAAAATTAATTAAAAGGCATTATGTAAACATTCGTTCATGTGAATAATATATGGATCACAACCATTCTTTACATGTGTTTTTAATCATGTAAATTAATTAATTCATACATGGATGAGTCCGATATATGTTGCTTTAACTCTCTGAATTTGCAATGAAGTGAATATAGTTTCGTTTATATCGCTATGTTCTTCAATCGATAGAGGCCAAGCAAGAATTTGTGCTATATACGATTGCGATCATCAATACTAACTTCATCAGAAAAAAGAGAGTGCTGGATATTTCCTCTTCTAAACAAATCTTAGCCTATGTAGGTAAGATAATATTTTTCTTCAATGCAAGTACCATTTAATTTATGTAAAAGATATACAACGTTTTGCGATTTTCTAAATAGCTGTTATTAACAACCGATTGTAGTTATGTTTAATATCATTAACCATTAACTCAAATTTAAAAGTATATACACCATCAGATGTTAAGATCTTTTTAGCAGTCTTTAAGTGACATATTGAAGGTCCAATTGAAGCTTAAATATATTTTCTTTTATGTTAACAACTATTATAAAGATAAATGATCTGAGATGGCTAATTTATAAATGTCTCAACAAAAACCTCACTACATGCAACAATAAATTTTATTTGCTCCACATTACAATAATGAAAACTAACAGGTTTTGCTATAAACACAAATCCAATTTGTGTAAATATGTTGTAAAATCATATAGTTTTGCCGACCATATGTTCAGTGTTGAAGTTTTAATGCAAAGCCACATAACGCTTTGCTCTATTTTTTTTATAAATGTAATCATTAATTTGAACATATATACGAACACATTATTGTTATTGTCCAAACAAATGTTTAAGTCACCATATGCAAATTAATGTGACCAGTGGTGTATACCGTTTTAGAAATGCACAATAATAAAACAATGTCAATAACTTTAAAGTATGAAAAAAATCGTCAAAGCTAAAAGTATAGATGCTGAAGCAATGTATGTGTCGTTCTTAGAACAAATTGTTGTATACACTTAATTGTTGGTGTCACACATAAAAGCGTTTAGAAACGACAGTTGACATTATATAGAAAGTTACCTGCTCCAGGTGCCTAAGAAA
>JAVIAB010000046.1:9737505-9787505 GCA_032433765.1 Megaustenia siamemsis
GGATCTTAAAATAATCTCACTATACATATTAAACAAATCTGGTGACAGCACACAACCTTGCCTAACACCCTGTTTATTTGTTGAAGCTTTCCCAATTGATTTCATATTCTTATGGCCGCTGTTTGTTGGCAGTACATGTTCTTTATTATTCTTAGATATTCGCTGTCTACGTTTATGCCTTTTAAAACTGTGATTATTTCTTGGTGCTTTACTTGTCAAATGCTTTGGTATAGTCTGTGAAACATATGTATATATATGAACGTCTATGGCTCTTTCTACTAAAGAGATCGTATGATGTATATGGTATTACTGTTCCTTTACTTTTAACAAAACCACACTTTTCGTCACTAATTTCTGGACTGATTTTGTTTCGCACTCTTTACATGATGATTCTTTGTAATATCTTAGTGATTCTTAAGGCTTATAAAGAGTCCATGTGACTCATACGGCTTATTGTTTGATGATCATCGCATTCAATCACACCATATGTCTTTGGTAGGGCTATGAATATTGATTTGAGCAGGTCGTCTGGTATATACCCGCTGTTGTAGATATCATTCACTATTTTTGTGATTATTCTATTCCAAAATCACCCATGGCTTCAATCTTTTCTTTAGTTATATTATCTGGTCCAGGGGCTTTGCCTGCTTTCATTTTGTCCAAGGCGTTTTCCACTTCTTCTTTGAGTATTTTTGGTCTTTTCTTTATCCTTAAAATTTACTTCAGTTCGCTCATCTTTGAAAAGATCGTTAATGTATTATGTCCATAGTTCCCTTATTCTTTCTTGTTCAATCAACAGTTCTCTGCCCTTTGATCTGAAACATCCAGTGTTTATTACGTTTTTCTTCCTGTTAATTCTTCAATTTGTTTTTATATAGCTTTGGCACCTCCTTTTTTCTTGCATTTGAATCTCTTTACATCTATCTTTTAGCCATGCGTCTTTTGCTTCATTGCGTGTTATTACAATTTCGTTATGTAATCTCTTATACTCATCTTTATTTTCTTTATTTCTTCTTCTTGTATCCATTAGCTGCAAAATGTCATCTGTTATCCATTCCTTTCTTGAATTTGTCCTCACTGGTGGTATAAACTCTTTTGATGTTTGTTGCATTGATTCTTTTCACATTTCCCACTGCTCATCAATGTTATGATTCTTCTCTATTGCATTGTACCGATTCTGAATTGTGATGTTATATTTGTCTTGCAACTTCTTGTCTAATTTGAGTAAATCTAAATTTAACTTGATGTTAACTTATGCTCGTTAGTTTTGCTGCTTTTAATGTTACTCTAAGCTTTCCCACAACTGGTACATGATCACTACTGCAATTTGCCCCTGGTATAGTTTTCACACACACACACCAGACTGTTTCTAAATCTATTGTTTATCATTATGTAATAAAGTTGATTGCGTGCGTTGTCTCCTGGACATTTCTCTGTCCACAGACGTCTTGGATGTTGCTTATACCAGGTGTTTCCTATCATCATGCTGTGTGCTCTTGCCCTGTCAATAAGTCTGTCACCACCTCTTTCGTTTTTCTCGCCTAAGCCAGAATTACCAACAACTTCCTCAACTCTTTCCTTTCTTATTGTTGCGTTTAGATCACCTAGAACTATGGCGTTTTCATCTGGTTTGCAGTCACTAAGTGCCTTATTTAACTTGTCATAAAATTTATCAACTCGTTCCGACTGTCTGCTGTTGGTGCGGAAAATTGTATGAGATTTATATATTGGCTTTCCATTCAGTTTCACTAAAAGGACTCTCAAATATTGGGTAAAAGCCTTTCACTGTTCTTGCTCTTTCTGTATCCAAGATGATACATACTCCTCTTTGGTGCTCAGTACTTGCTGGATATATATTTGATGTTCATCAGAATATACCCCTGATCCAGTGTATCTCATTTCGCAAAGTCCCAATAAATGAAAACCCATTCTTTTCATTTCCTGTTTAATGGTTCCCAGTTTCTCCTTCTGCCTGAGTGTTCTCACATTGCAAGTACCTAACTTTAGAGTTTGTTGTATCTTTATTTTGCTTACAGTCGCTTGATGACAATCGGTATCACCTGCAGTACATGATGCCCCCTACCGAACGATGGTTTTCCATTGGAATCCCCCTTAACGTTGTTATCGTGATTTCATTTTTTTGTGGCGATTCATGATTGTACAAAGATATAACGACGGTGGTTTTCTGGTGTCTTCCGTCGGTTTGTTTCCGCTAGCTACTGAATAAAAAGTCTCACCCACGAGGCAGTAGGTTGTTTCACTTCAGGGTACCCTCCTTAGCCTTTTACTCTTCCAAGTATACATGCAAGGCAGCAGGGCAGCCGCAGATTGTACTTTATACTGCATACAGTAGCAGGTAAAATTACCCGACCTGACACAGTCTTCCATAGGAGCAGCCAATAACGGCACATATGATCTCCCTCTCACTCTTCTGCCTCTTACCACTAGTGGTTGATGTTTCTTGTTCGCTTTCCCTCTTTCCTAGATCTTCCTGGCGTGAACCTGTTCATGCTTCATGATAATGTGTGTCGTCTCTTAAATCGTCTACACCATAACCTTTCTCATTGGGTCCGTTGCCTCCATACTCTTTAATGATGTTATAGTTAACAGATAAAGTTTACTTATGACTAAACACACAACCGAACACAACATGCACGACTCCAGATGTACAAAGCATGTCAAGTTATTGGACATCTCACCACTACTGCCTAACAAAGAAGTAACGTTATAAGCTAAGCCAGTCTTATGTAAGAATATATGCTTCTGAAAGTTGTGCTACCAGTGTCAGCCATGGAACTTAGTCTCACGAACTATTAGACAAAAAAAAAATAACCACCACAGAAATAATGTATGGCAGACGTATGGCAAGAAATATCTTGAGAGATAAGATCCGAAATGAAGAGTTACGAATAAAAGACAAGGAACGGAACCAGCTATTGAAAACATAAAACGACAACAAATCAAGTGTTTCGGGCATGTTATAAGACATAATGAACTAAATCTAATACAAGTTACCAATGGACGAAGCGAGAACACCAGACCAAGAGACCTACCAAAAAAAAAAGTGTGGAAACGGAATACTTACTTGAAGCACTCGGAGAAATAACAATAGAGGAGGCCAATGTAAACGTAATAAACCAATAACCCTATCTCCCCTCGAAGCCGAAAGGCAAATGAGAAAGGAAGGAACGTAGAATGAAAGAAAATAACAAAACTTTCCATAAATGCAGTGAAGAAAAACACACAAGTGTAACGTAAGAGATTACTAGGAAACAAAACAAAATTATTGAATTCATTTGGTGGTGAGTGTTTTTTTCCTCTTGTATTTTCACTGCTCAATAAAAATTGCAGCGTGGAAATATTGTCCATTAGCACGGTCTCTGGGTAGGGAGATATGATGTCTAGCTCACTCGGTGGCGACAAGATCCAGATGTGTGCACTATGCTAAAATTATAAACACCCTTGTCAGTTAAAATCGAATAGAGTCACCCAAATTGTGGCTGTAAAATTAAAGTAAAGGACCCTGTCACGCCAAGTGGCGTATAGGGAATATGGTTTTGTGACAATAAATGTTACAGACCTTCTGCACATGATTAATGCGGTCGGTATTTCGCCCGCGACGTTTTACTTTCCCAGAAAATACGGTACCCATTAAAGGCTGGGTTAACCTGGAAGCCGTCGATCAGGATCGAACACGACCACTGAGCTATCGCGGCTCTCTAAAATGCCCAGGCAAATATTCTTAGAAAATACTACATATACATGTGCCGAAGAAGGATATGTCGTGCCAAAGCACATATATCGGGGCTTGCTGTAAACTAGAACATGGTCGACATTTGGAGAGGGAGATTCCTGGTCGAATCCCGGCACAGGTGGAGGGGATTTTGTCTCTTCGGATTCGTGGTTAATAACTCAATAACTCGTGGTTTCTTCACGGATGTACCCTCACCTTGTTTCTGAGTAGTGAGAAGGGTATAGTTACCTCACATATATCAGCGAAAAAACAAACAAACAGGAAACCCCTTGTGCACTCTGTGAAGGCTAAAAAAAACTCTTGACAGCTGACAAAAGAAGAAAAAAAGGTCAACGTGAAGCTTTCATAGCAAACATTATTAGAAATGTATTCAAATGGAACGTAGGCCATGCATCAGGGCTGTGCATGAGTCAGGGCTCTTCTTAGAGATTTTCAATATTGCGAGGAGAACATCCGAACTTTTATCACATGTGTCCACAGTCTAGCGATTATGATCCATCATAGCTAGTGACACGACGCATTCAAGACCACTTTACATAATTAATAGTCAGGTGAAAGCCGGAAAAGACGATCAGTGCTATTTCATGATTTAGGCTTTTGAGATATCTACAAACAGCAAATACTAAATATATACTATTTAACAATTATTATCTAATACAAAATACACTTAACAGTCTACATACCTTATACGAAAACTTTGACAGAATGTGCAATTTCTTGTCCGTGAATAGACTCGGTGTTGATCTTTATGGCGATTACTCGTGGCAATTCAACTGCTGGTCCCAGCCTCCATATATACTTTGCAGGCAGCTGTAAAGTGGCGTTAAAATTGACTTTACTCCTTTGATATTCTGCTTTCATCCTTTATTTTTATATACAACCTCATATTGTCTGATTGACATTTAAACGCCCTCTTCAATTTAAACAGAAAATGGAACGTTTATGATTTACTCTTCTAAAAAAACGTTACAATGAACTCTTTCATGTTTAAAATGGTACGGCGCTGACAGAAGTTACTTTTATTTTGTTCAACAATTGATATTTCTTCGTTTTGACATTTCAATCACCCTTGTTACGACTGAAATTAAATGGTGCGTTATCACATTTATGTGTGACTATATTTTTCGTTTCGTACGTTTTGCCTTTGACAGATAATTTCCCTCTGTGATTGTAAATAGTTGTTAGTTTGTGTCCCTAAAGTTTACAGAAATGTCTCTTGTACTCAGATTTATAAATCACCTATTTTTTTTTCAAAATGTCAAGCTGTTGTCTAAAGATTCGTCATCTCCAGTTACTGAGACGTCACAGCTTTGTGATAGGGAAACAAAGTTATAGAAATGATGTAAAACTGTTATTATGATCATCATTATTATGTGCGTTATCCGTTTCGAAGACTAGCTAGCTGGATCGTCACTTCACTCCTTCACTTACCTTGCTGGTAAAGGCTGCTAAAAAGGCTCTTTTAAGGCCTTTAAAAGCTAACTGTTGATTCTAAAGTGCGTCTGCTTTGCCATCATTTGTTTGTATTTTCTTTTTTTTAAAGATGATGTATGTAACTTATTGTGTTCTGATCTACATACTAATTGCAGCTACGTATGCCCATAATTTGTCTCAAATGGTATTACATAGTTCTTTATTCATTTACAGTTTACATGATTATTCTAGAAATTCACATTTCAAGTATTTCAGCTTTATTTCTGTATTTTTGTTCAGTGTTTGTTTTCTGCAATTTACTGGAATGTTGAAAAAAATATCTTACTTTGCTATTTCTCAATTTAGCCCTGCTTTCATTTTATATAAGAATATAGTTCATGCCTTAAAGTGGATTATGGATTGTGACCTCGTGTTTCTGTGAATTTGTTTAGTGCTTCTTCGCTTGCGGCAATACCACAGTGTTCTGATATCCACGGCAAGACGAATTCCATTATGTTATCAAGATAATGTCTATGAAGAATACTTCTTGATAAATCATAAAGGTATTTCTAGACACTTCCTAGACGACTAACCCCTGTATATTGATAACATTTCTAATTCATGGAAGAAAGGTATCAACGTCGTTGTTAACAAACACGTCAGCTTGTGGTGGATTACTAGTCTAAAACCTCGCCCAGAGGTTAATGTCTTACATTAAGACCACGTAATACGATGTATGTAAAACTGCTATCTTTAAAAATAAGATAAAACTGAACATGTTAAACAGAAAGCGAAAGAATATTGAGATTATGAATAGGCGTCAAACTATGTGCTCCGCGGAGTCTAGGTGCTCCGTAAGTACAGGCTAGGTGTTCGGTGGACATCAGCATCATCATAAAGTGTAAGTCTGGTGTAGGTGATATTTCTCCACAAACCTCTATCCAGAGTGAAACTCATCAAATTCACCGCTGTTGTACTACAATGTTAAGCTGTCTAATATTATATATCTATGTAGCCCGAGATCTCTCTTTCTCCAACTTTTCGCTGACATTTGGCACAAATGTTTTATTCGGTGTAAGCGCATACCCGCCAAACGCCTTGGTAGAGGGCCATTCGAGCCGCACCTGTGAAAAAATATAAGTTTAAATGTACGTTTCATGGAAATCAGTTGGATTTATAACTTGTCTGTGTACCGTTTTTTTTTTTTTATTCTAACTGTTAAACCTTCAAGTAGGAATATAAAAACGGACAATCACTGATGAATCATGCAGTTCAAAAGACAAATTGAGACAGTGTTAAACGCGCAAGTGTGCCGATAGATGATTGTCGGGTCTGGTAATGTTTACACCCACTATATGCAGTAGACAGTACCTGAGGCTGCCCGGCTGCCTTGCAGGTATGTTAGGGAGAGTAAAAGGCTAAGGGAGGTAACATGAAGTAAAACAACACCGCTGCCTTGTGAGTGAGACATTAATCAAAGGCTGGCGGAGCCAACCGTAAACAAACCGACGGAAGGCAACAGCAAACCACCGTCGTAAATTCTTTGCATAATCAGGGATCGCCACAATTATTACATAATTTTTGACAACAACTTTAATTGGGATTCCAAAGAAATACCCTCGTTAGGTAGGGTGCATCATACGCTACAGGTGATACCTGATCGTCATCAAGCTACTGTAAGGAAGATAGAGATGGAGAAAAAAAAACTGAAAGTAGGTACTTGATATGTAAGAACACTCATGCAAACGGAAAACTGAAACTTCAAACATGAAATGAAAAGGATGAGTTTACATTTAATGGGACTACGTGAAATTAAATACACATGATCAGGGGAGATAAATTATGATGAACATATACTCATCTATTATGGAATTACTGAACACCCCAGAGAAGTAGGTATTACTTTGGATGTATAAAGAGCAAGGACAGTTAAAGGGTTTGGGCAATATCGGACAGAGTTCTTTCAGTGAAATTGAAAGGAAAGCCAATAACTATTAATCTCATACAAATTTATTCACCTACCTCAGGCAGTTCAGAGGAATCAGATAATACGTTTTACCACGAGCTTAATATGGCACTTCATGAATTCAATCCATATGAAAACATCATAGTTCTAGGGGATCGCAACGCAAAAATGGGAAAAGAAAGAGTTGAGGAAGTAGTTTGTTATTATGGTTTAGACGAGAGAAATGCGAGAGGGGACAGACGTTTTGACTGGGCATAAATACACAAATTGGTAATAAGATAAACACCCGGTTTTAGCAACATCCAAGGCGTCTGCGGATATAGAAAAGCCCAGGAGACAACGCACGTAATCAAATATACTACATACTGATAAACAACAGATTTAGAAACATTTTGATATGTGTGAAAACTATACCAGGGGCATATTGTAGTAGTGATTATGCACTAGTTGTTGAAAAGCGTAAGTAAAATTAAAACCAGCATAACGAGCCTCCGTTAATATAAAAAGATGTACCCCAGATCAAACAACAGTTTACAAGACACATATAGCATCACAATTCAGAACCGGAGCAACGCAATATAGAAGATGCATTGACGAACAGAGGGAAAGCTAAACGAATCAATGCAACAAACATCAAAGAGTCCATACCACCAGTGAGACAAATTCAAGAAAGAAATTGATGACAGATGACATTTTATAGCTAATGGATATAAGAATAACAAATACGGATAACAAAGATGAGTATAATAAATGTGATTATATATCATATATATATGATTATATATTCATATATGAATATGAATTGGAATGAAATGCAATGGAGCAAAAGAAGCATGGCTAAATCAAAGATGCGAAGAGATTGAAACACATCGAAAAGGAGATTCCAAAGCTATATGCAAGCAAACTGAAGAATTAATAGGAAGAAAAACGCATTCAAAAAGAGGTGAGATGCAGACTAGCTCAGGCAAGAGCAGGTTTCCAAAAAAACATACTGTGCAATCCATTTATGACAATGGAACCGAGAAAAGGGGTTCTTGAATGTTATATAGAGCCCGTTTTAACTTATGAATGTGAATCATGGTCAATAGGACAACAGACAAGAAAAGCACTGGAGACTGAAGAAATGTCGTTTTACAGAAAATCGTTGAGAATACCATGGGCAGCTGAGAAGAGAAATGAAAAAAAAAACCTTCTGAAAGAGGCCAAAGCAAAAAGAGAGCTAATATTCAACATTAGGAAGAAACAAGTATAATGTTTTTTTTGCCATGTTATGAGAAGAGAACAGCTGGAATATATTGTAGCAACTGGGAAAATGGAGGGTCGAAGCGATAGAGAGAAGCAAAGAGAAAAAAAGATAACAGACAGCTTAAGAGAATGGCCTGGCAGAAGGCCAACAACATAAATGATAAATAACTGTCCAGATCGAAAGTTCTGGAGATACATTATCACTTACTCATGCGTGCCCGGTACTTGATGATGATGGTAGTTATTTAGATTTGGGATTTGCAAGCTCTGTCGTAGAAAATGAGGTTTAACAACAATGTGTTATTTGTTATAAAGTTCTAGACTGTGCAAGCATGCATCCCAATAATTTGTAACGACATTTAGAATTAAGCCATGGCTGTTTTCAATGTTCACACAACAAGCTATGATTCTTTGTATAGCTTTTTTTCATCTTACAAAGTTGTTTAGCTTGTAGCAAAGAACAAGAAACCTTACATCATTGCAAAAGACCGTATCTTACCAGCCGCAGTCCAGATGGTATCTTTTATGATTGGTGAGCCTGGTGCTAAACAACGGCTGAGTGTACCCTTTTCAGATAACACTATTAGTCGTTGAATACATGAGATGGTTGACGATGTTAATGATCAGCTGATTAAAAAAAAACCTACGAGGTGATTTTGCTCTTCAGCTGGATGGAGCCACTGGCATACACAATGGTGCTTACTAAATTTACTTATTTTTCCAGTTTATACATAATAATATGTTATTTTAGGAACTACTTTGTTGCAAAACTTAAAATCTGCAATTAAAGCAGCAGACGTATTTAAAATACATGATTATTTTATGAAACGAAATATAATTAACTGGGAGAATTGTGTAAGTGTGTGGACAGACGGATGTCATACAATGCACGGATGCTATACTGGACTGCAAGCTTTGATCCGTAAAATGTCTCCTTTCTGTGTTTGGACTCGCATTATTCACATGAAAGCACTTGCTACAGAAAACGTATAACCGGCCCTTAATGGAGTTATTCATTCAATAATCGTGGCAGCTAATTTTACTGAACCGAGACCACTTTAGTGCTGGTTTTTTATAACTAATGTGCATTGATATAGTAGTCGAACAATCTCCCTTGCTTTATTATTGAAGTTCTCGCTGGATTTCACATGGAAATGTCTAGAAAAGGGTAGATGAACTGATTGATGAAAATGATTCATTGCTAGCTTGTTGGAGAAAGGCATTCCAGTTCTGGAACGTTTGTGAATGACGGCATTGTTTTGAAGTTGGCATATCTTTATGATGAAGCTGGCACACTTTTGATGTATTCGAAATACTCAATCCATTAGATATATCACTGCAAATTACCGAAACGCACACTTTGGCACTGTCAGAGGAAGCTTCTGTCTTCAGAAAAAAATTATTATTGTAAAAGAAGAATTAAACGAATACAATTTTAGTTACTTCTTTCCACCTCTGCATACGCTTTTATTTGATACCGTTTTGATTTTAAGTGAAGAACTGACATATGTGTTTGTTGGAAATTGAACATAGCCGATTGCTTACATTGACATGTATTTTCCAGGAGAGACAGATCAGTATATTTGGATTAAAACAATTTAGTGCCACACTACCCACAACTCTCACCTCTAGAGATCAAGAATAATTAATTGATATTTCATCAGACTCACCTAAATAACATCAGCTTCCTCATCATTACCAGAATATTGGATTATTTGTAAAACAAGAATACACAGTAATAGTCAAAAACGCCCTACGAGTTTTAATTTTATTTTGTGACTACCAACTTGTTTGAGACAAAGTTTGCAAACCAATACATGTCACTTGTGGGCGTGGAGAAAGATAATAGAATAGCATTTTCCAAAATTGTACCCAGAAATGAAGACCTAATATGGACGAAGTAAACATATTTTTCCAAATGACTTTGTTACATGATAAAAATATCGCAATGTAAGTTGATTCACTTTTATTTTATAATTGTATTTACCAAATGTCATTGCTCTATTTAATGTATACGCAAAACGTTAGTTTATTTACCCCCACAACCAATATAACATGTTACATATGCCGATAAAATGTTATTAACATATGTTTTTTTTTTTCGTTGTTAATATTAGGTGCTGCCGTGGTGATTTGTGGTTCAGGAATATTCGCATTGTTATGCCTTAACCCTGATTTGTGGTTCAGGAATATTCGCATTTTGATGCCTTAACCCTGAATTGTGGTTCAGGAATATTCGCATTTTGATGCCTTAACCCTGAATTGTGGTTCAGGAATATTCGCATTTTGATGCCTTAACCCTGAATTGTGGTTCAGGAATATTCGCATTTTGATGCCTTAACCCTGATTTGTGGTTCAGGAATATTCGCATTTTGATGCCTTAACCCTGAATTGTGGTTCAGGAATATTCGCATTTTGATGCCTTAACCCTGAATTGTGGTTCAGGAATATTCGCATTTTGATGCCTTAACCCTGAATTGTGGTTCAGGAATATTCGCATTTTGATGCCTTAACCCTGATTTGTGGTTCAGGAATATTCGCATTTTGATGCCTTAACCCTGAATTGTGGCTACAAGTTAGGGCTCCTTTGACGGAAAACTTTTGACAGCCGCAGGAATAGGCAAATCTCGATATCGATAAATGTAAAGAGAAGAAAAGTGAACAGCTTGATTTCTAAAATATATTTATTCTACGCCTCGGCAACTCAAAATGATGTCACATATATATAAGTTAAACGACATTTTAACTCAATATAATAAGTCAAAGATTGTGGAAGTAAATGGATTCAGATTAAGTGTATGTGTCTTGTGACATCTGACAACTTACAAAAGAATTATATTTTGAGCTCAATGCGAACACAATAACCGCTTTAAATCATATTTCAGTTATGTCATTAAAACTTGAACAAATATGTTTGATGAGAACAATTGCGTCAATGATGAAAAGTGGAAATATATATACATTTTTTTTAAGTGTAATAATGCTCAATGTAACTGGTTGTCGTTAAAATAAGCTGAGATTTGTGAATGTGCTCTAATCGATTTCGAAACCATGCTTCTTTAGTTAATATATAAATATTGCATTTAAATTTGGTCATCAAACGTGCCTAGTCCACACTATTTTTGACAGAGATCCTGTTCATCATGATTTATATTGGGGCAGGATATTTTGAGTTATGTAGGCATGACACACTGGTTCCCTGTAGAAGCATCAAGGGAGTATTGTGTACTACTTTAATTCACAAAATATATTGATACATAAACTAAAGATGCAACTACAACTTGATTTAAACAACTGCTATCTAATGTTTCAGACGAACCTAACATACACCGATACTATAAACTTAACATCTTGTTATATGGGAAGATAGTAACATAAGGACAAAGAGTGAGAATTGGATTTTATCAGAGCTATATAGCACATTTTCTGACCTATGGGATTCATATACAGTAGATAATTCTCGAGAAGCTAAAATTACCGGCGAATCAATTCTTAACGATATCTACATAAAAAAGAATGCGCCTAAAAAAGTGAGAAAGGCATATTTAACTTTTTATTATTTTTTTCGAGGGGTAGGGGTGCTGTAGGAAAAGCAAAGTTAGAATGTTCTTTACACATGGCATACTACAAGAAACAGTGGTGGTGGACTACAGAGAGATGACACTACATGGCTTGGTTTCTTGGCACTGCAAACAGTCAACAAAATAATGGTGATATGATGCACTGAGGGCACACAATAATGACAGAACATGATCACCTACACCAAACAATATAGCACATTATACATTTTTATTTTAAGTATATGTCAAATGTGCCGAGATGGCCTTGACATTTGATTTTGAGAGCTCTTCATGATGACCCATTCTGCAAATAAGGGTTACGTTCAATCAGAGAATAGAATGAATAAGTGTACATCCAGTGTTTTTTTTTTTTCACTAAGTATAATATTATACATACACCATGAATTGCTTCAGAACTAAAATCAGAGTTGTCATATTGTTCGTGTTTTACTTCCCAACAGAACCAACATCGTTATACTCTAACATTGACCTTTAGCACTGATAACCCTCTAATATTATTTTTATAAGTTTGAAGAATATTGCAGAGAAAGAATATACCATGATACACAAATTGAGACTCTTTCCCACCGAGAACTGCTCATTAAAAAAAAAAACACGATATATATTTTCCTATCACTGGGGACTGCCGGGAGACATAACATTGGAGAACAAGTTTGGAGAGAAAAAAAATAAATGTCGGCAGGGATATTGGTTTTGCAACATGTATTTCTTCCTCCTAATACTCTGAACTCCTGTCGCAGCATAGTGAGCTCACAAGAGATGTCACCCAATCACATCTGTAGCAAGCACGGTCAAATCTCGTCAGGACCTGCCAGCCTATCCAATTACACCATGTTGGTTCGTCGCCATGTCCCCAAGTTCTACCTCTTCTTCGTTTGCCAAGTGGTGTCCATGTTAATGCTAGGTGCGGATGTCTGGTAAATACCACTCGTAGAATGTGGCTTAGCCATTTCCAACTTCTTATTTCCACTTCTTGATTGATGTTGTTAATGCCTGATCTTCTGGCGACTTCTTTGTTCGTAATGTATTGATCCCAACCAATGTTTAGAATCTTCTAAGACATCGACCTTCAATTCCTCTTAGTCGACTTTCTATTTCGTGGTTAATTTTTCACGTTTCTGCTACATATAAGAGTATGGATTGCGCATTTGACTGGTAGATTCTAAGCTTGGTACTAAGATGTGGACTGGTTGAGCTTGAGCTCCAAGTGTTTTTAAGTCCATTGAATGCCTGGGCTGACCTATCAAACCTTGTAAATATCTAGATGTCGCTCTTTGATGAAATACACTTTCACATAACTTTAAGCGGGGTAAGGATAGCGGGGTAGAGTTCTGTCCTACCAACGGAGGAGTAAGACGTCTCCTTTCTTCCGCTAGTCTTCGGGACACCCTAGGGCAAGGTGGAGCTCCCGTTTAGCCCCCCCCCCTCCTATCAGGGTTATGTGAAGCTATTGGAGCAGGTGGTGGATGGTGTTGTGGGAGGAGCCGACAAGTAGTGCCGGTTTTGGTCCCCACACCGCGATGGCAGGCAGAGGATCTCATGTAAAGATTCAATGGCTGCGATCTCCAACTAGTACAGTCACTGCCAAGAAGGAAAGGAATGGCAAACTACCTTCTTACATTGCCTGGAATAATCATGACAAACCACAACTTTATATTTACAGCTAACGACGTTAATGGGGACTTCACAACCACCTCGTCCGGTAGGGAGAGTCATGTGCTACAGGTGACACCCGATCGTCATCATGCTACTGTATACAAGATCACAAATAAAGAGACACTAGCAATAGGAACTTGGAACATTAGATCAGCATTCCAGGTTGGAAAACTAGAAAACATCAGTCAAGAAATGAAATAGAACATCGTGGGACTGTGTGAAACGAGATGGAAAGGAGAAGGATTATTACAACGCGACAGTGGAAATGTAATTTACTCTGGGGGAACCACACACGAAAGAGGTGTAGGCATCATCTTATATAGAGAAAGAAACAAAACAGTTAAATTATTTTGGCCAGTATCAGACAGAATTCTGCTAGTAAAATTGAGAGATAGACAAATGGATATCAACATAATTCAAGTTTATGCTTCAACATGTAATAGCGAAGAAGAAGACATTGCAACTTTTTATGAAGGGCTAGAGGCGACCATGGAACAGTGTAAATCCCAAGAGTTAACTTTTATGTCAAGGAATTTCAATGCAAAGGTAGGAACAGCTTAAGTGCAAAATGTGACTGGGGGGCATTGCCTTGGAGAGACGAATGATAGAGGGGATAGATTGATTGATTTGTCAAAGGCATATGAAATGATTATAGGTAACACCCTGTTGTTCAAACAACACCCTAGGCGACTATGGGCATGGCAAAGCCCAGACAAAAAAGTACATAATCAAATTGATTTAACACTGGCAAAGAGAAGATTAAGGAATGGGCTAACATCTGTTAAAACAAGGCCAGGAGCAGATTACAATAGTGACAACGCACCACTAGTTGGAAATATAAAAATAAAACTGCGGAAGGCACATAAATCACCAAAAAATATAAAATTAGAACTAAATATAATAAGTGTAGATAAACAGATGAGTTATAAATACAGCACAATAGTACAAAATAGATGTAATGCTATTGAGAAAATACAGGGCATCCAGGAACAGTGGGAAATACTCAAACAATCGATTAAAAAAATATCAAAAAAAGTAATACCAGTGACTCAAAGAATCAAAAAAAAAAGAAATGGATGACAGAAGAAATATTAAAACTAATGGACAAAAGAAGAAAACATAAGAAAGAACGGACAAACAAAATATTGCACAAAGAGATCCAAAAACAAACGCAGAGAAGCAAAGGAAGGATGGTTAAAACAGAAACGTGAAGAAATGGAAAAAACAACAAAAGAAAGTCTCAAACTTTATGCACAATCAGTTAAATGAATTAACAGGAAGAAAAGAAGTCAAAGTTTCAGGATGTGTGAAATCAAAGGAAGGAAATATAATAATCGGACAGGAGAAGACAATGGAAAGATGAACACACCATATCAGTCAACTCTATGATGATGAAAGACCAGAATTAAACAATGCAAATGAAGACACAGGACCACCAATAATGCAGAGTGAAGTGGAAGACGCAATTTAACACATTACAAGAGGCAAAGCTCCAGGTCCAGACAATATAACAATCGAAGAGATAAAAGCATTAGGAGAGCTGGGAGTATAAGTGATAACAAAACTACTTAATGAGATATGTCACACTGGGAACATACCTAAAGATCTACTAAAATCTATCTTAGCGGCCATACCGAAGAAGTCAGGCGCCACTGTTTGTGAAGACCATCGCACTATTAGTCTCATGAGCCATATAACTAAAATATTACTTAGACTCATCATGAGACGTGTAAGGAATAAAATAAAACCAGAAATAAGTGAGGAACAATGTGGATTTGTGGAAGGAAAGGGCACCAATAATGCAATATACATTTTAAGAACATTGATAGAAAGATCTATAGAGATAATATATATATATATATATATATATATATATATATATATATATATATATATGTGTGTGTGTGTGTGCGCGCTTTATAGACTACACGAAAGCATTTGACAAAGTAAAGCACGTGGAAATAATAAATATGCTGGAGAAATTAAACATTGATGGCACGGATCTGCGAATCAATAAAAAACATGTACTGGCAACAAACAGCGGCTATACGAATTAACAACCAAACAGGACAATTTCAATTTATAAAACAAGGAGTCAGACAACGCCATGTTCTGTCGCCAGATTTGTTTTCACTTTACAGCGAGCATATTATGAGATCAATAGTAGACAAAAAAGGAATTGAAGTCAACGGTCATAACTAAAATAATTTACGATATGCGGATGACACAGTCTTAATAGCAGAGACAGAGAATGAGCTACAAGAAATGATAGATATAATAGTAAAAGAAGCAACAAGAAAGGTCTCAGTCTGAATAGTAAGAAAATATAAGTAATGGTTATATCGAAGAAACAACCATCACCATCATGCAGCATAACAAAAAACAAGACAAATCTGAAAGAAGTGTAACGTTTGAAATACTTGGGCACGGTGATAACATCAGATGGAAGATGCAACACAGACATAAAAAGCAGAATAGCTCAGGCCAAAATAGCATTTCAGAAAATGAAAAATATCTTATGCAACAAATCTGTGTCAATATAAATGAGAAAGGGAGTTCATCAATGCTATATAGAACCAATTCTGACCTATGGAAGCGAATCATGGACAATAGACAAAGAAATGAAATGACGATCAAAGGCCACAGAGATGGGATTTTTCAGTAGAATGTTGAAAGTTCCCTGGACAGCTAAAAAGACCAATGAGAAAGTTCTCAAAGAGGCCAACACAAAAAGGGAGCTCTTAAAAACATCAGAAAGAAGCAATCAATATTTTTTGGGAACATCATGAGAAGATGAAAGTTGGAATACTTGGTTACAACTGGCAAAATAAAAGGAGAAAGTCAACAACAGAACTCATACGATGCACTGTGGATAGAAGATTGTGGAAGGACATGATCGCCAACGCCTATAGGTACGGCACATGATGATGATGATATATTTAAAGTGATCCACTTCTACTAGTCTCACTTCTCTGCATGTAACTTTTTTTGTACTTTTTGACATTTATCCCCATAATTCTAGTTTTCTCTGCATTTATTTTCAGTCATGTGGTAACAATCGTATCTACTTTATCTATTTGTTTTCTCGTGTATGTCTTGGTGACAGTGGGAAAACGATCCACCATCATCTGGAAAGTCAATATCTTTAAGATGTGCGGTGAGACCCCTTTCGGTTTGCGCCAATAACCATTCGCATAATTCAGTCCATAATCAAAAGGGAAAGAAGTGGTGACAAAATGCAAACTTGTCTAACACTTGGTATGCCTCTGAACTGATATCCGCTCTTCCTCATGTATTACACAGCACTGGTTGCCGTCAAACGTGTCCTTTCGAATATTGACTATTTTATCCAGGACAGGAGGCTGTATGCATATAGGAAGTTCCAAACCGATGTATGGTGTATGCTATCAGAAGCGCATTCTCAATCTAAGAAGTGTGTATATATATATATATATATATATATATATATATATATATATATATATATATATATATATATATATATATATGTATATATATATATATATATATATTTATATATATAATTTATATATATATTTATATATATATTTATATATACACACGGGTGATTTCCATTTCAGTGGCTGTTCTGCAATACTTCGCAAGAAAAATATTTGATCAGCACATGATCTCCCACATCTAATGCCTGTTTGACATTCTCTGAACTTTCGATCAGATTCGAGTACCATTTAAATGCCTCGTGCACATGCCCTTCAAACTATCGGTGCACCCATTCCTCATTAGATGGATCACTGCAGCACTGTTTAAGAGGAAGGTGATTCTCAGATGTGGAAGTTGGTCATCTGAACCAACATAAATTTGTCCAGGGCTGCCACAAGGCTCACCATTGTCACCTGTTCTACTTAACAATAACGATCACGTAATATAGCTGGATGGGAGGGGAAGAACTATTACCTTTGCTGGTGAGACTCTGGTATATCGCCAGAGAAGAGACAGACGGGAAACCATCTCCACACTGCAAAACGAACTCGCTCGCATCTCTTCCTGGTGTGGAGTATCAGATGTATTGTTTAATCCTAATAAAACATCAGTTGCATGATTCACCCTTAACTCTCAATTTGTTAACACTGGAATACCGGTGGTTCGAATGGGAGCTGATAAGGTGACACGAGACAGGTAAATGATCTAGCTCGGAATTACGTTTGATCGCAGCATGTGTACTTGGGACCACGTTGACCATGTAATAATAACATTCTGCAAAGGATTAGTCCCCTTTCAAGGTCATGGCAGCTGCCAACAACTAGCAGAGACTACTCACACTTCAGTTCCAGGGACTAGTCCTCGCACCAATAGTGCACACTCTAGCAATTCTTACTGCCAGTGCGACGCAAATTGACTGGCTGGAGAAAATACATAATAAAGCTATGTGCATTAACTTGGGAGGTAAGAGGGACACTCCCTGTGTAGCAATAACGTATCTTCTTGACTTTAAAACTATGGATGAGAGGATCACAATCTGGAATGCACGAGCATACATATGTTAATTAGCATTGGTTGCACCACGAGCCCAACACAGGGAAATGTGACAAGCTAAAGAGAGGCCCATCATGCGTGTGCGGAATTGAAGGTGTCAACAAGCATGTTTGTGGGATTATCATTATCATCACTGGCAAGGAGTGGATATCGGTGGCTACGTCACTCAGGTGCACATTATCGTGTATTATTACATTCGACAGAAAATGTAGGAAACAGAACTCACTCGTAATCAATTCAGAGGTCAACGGTCTCAAATGGGATAACACAGGATGCGCGGAAGATGCAGTTTTTTTTTACACAGACGATTCCGTAATACAATACCAAAGGAGTGCAAGTCTATTTACAGCACGCTCGGCTGAACCAATAGCCAAAGAACACAGTGATACATTATGGCCACGAGTAGCAAGACGATGGAAGTGAAGGCAGTGACCAGGGCAGTTCATCTGATTAGAGTAACAAGACTACACCCACCCCTGTATACTAAGTGATTTGATGAGCAAGATAAGACAAGTGGAGGCATGTTTTCTACACAGGCAATATGTATACATTGCATTAGTAAAAAATATGTATAGCACATTTTCACTTTTGTGCACGCACATGCACCCTGTGCACACTTCCATTCTTTCAGAAGAAAGATTATTTTTAGATCTTACAGACAACTTTGTTTAACATTGTATTCTCCTTTTCTTTTCAATTCTCTTTCTAGTTCGAATTTGTTATTGTTTATTTTTGTTAAATGTTAAATACATAATTGTATGAGTGTTGTATGTTTGTTCCTTTTGATGGCCTATACGCCGAAACGTCTTTTTGATTTATGGTGTCCACTTTTTACATGAAGCTTTAACCATACCATTGTTTCCCTATATATATATATATATATATATATATATATATATATATATATATATATATATATATATATATATATACATTTCTTCTCCCAAAAGTGTAGATCCGAAGAAATAACTATTACAAAAGCGGATTTCACTACCATAGATGAAAACAGCAAAAGTGCAAAATATATGACAAGAGGACATGGCTTAAATGAGAATAATGATAGAGGGGATGGAGTGTGTAAAGACATATTAAATGATTATAGGCAACACCTGGTTCACCACCGACAACTATGGACAAGGAAAAACTCAGCGTACACAATCACATCGGTTGTATACTGGTACAAAGAAAATTCAAAAATGGCTTACCATCTGTCAAAACAAGATCAGGAGTAGATCGAATTTGTGACCGGGGGACATAGAAAGCCCAAAAAAATCTGACGCCACTGTTTGCGAAGACCATCACATTATTAGTCTCTTAAACTAGATATGGAACATATTAAACAAAATCATCATGAGACATGTAATGAACCACACACTTCAGAAACAAGTGAGGAACGATGTGGACTTATGTAATGAAAAAAACTGCCAATAATGCAATATTCATTCCTAGGACATTGATAGAAAGAGCATTATGGTAAATGATGATCTGTATATATGTGTATGTTTTATAGACTACACAAAAACATTTAACAAAGTTAAGAATGTGGAATATACTGGAGAAATTAAACATTGACGGGGCAAGGATATGAGAATCATCAAAAAGATATGCATGCAACATATCGCAGCCATACGAATTAACATCCAAACAGGACAGTTCCAATATATAAAACAAGGAGTCAGACAAGGATGTGTTGTGTCGACGAACATAGTTCTCACTTTAAAGCGAAAATATGAGACCAATAGCAGACACACACACACAAAAAAGAATTGAAGTAAAGTCAACTGTCACAACTTAAACAATCTGCGATGTTCTGATGGCACAACCCTAATATCAGAGATGGATAATGAATTAAAATATTATAATTGTCTATGTTAGTAATGTGTCATATCTTTGCGTGTACCTTTGATGGGACGCACCAAAATGGCAGCTTATTTACATTCGAGCTATGGACTAAGCAATGCTTACTTTGAATACCACGATTTATATTATTGCAGCGAGTTGGCAGATTTTTGAAAATGTATTCAGGGGTTTGAACATAAATGTTTGTTCACAGTTCGTTAACCTTCGCTGTAGATAAAGTCGTTAAATTGATAGCTTAGTTTGTAACCTTGGTTGCTAAGGACCTAACTTGTGCAAACGGATGACATTGGCAAGGATCATTTTGAATCTATGAAGTGGGCTCATTTTGTGTTTAACTAAAAAGCATATGTGCTTTTTAACCAAAGACTTTTTTTTGGGACTCAATGAAGATATCCCCGATGGAAGAATAAAATGTACTATTAATCCCATAAATGATTCGCTTCCAGAGGTTTATGATGTAAACAAAGCAGTTTTGTCATTGCAAGTGAATAATGTCCACACCTATAATTGGTCAGGATTGGGTAGCAGCAGCAGCTTTATAGCGAACACAGAAAACATCACAGGATTGTGCTGTTCTGAAACAGCTATGCCATGCTACCCTAGAATTGCCTTTAATGGATTACTGTGACCACAAACCACGCTCCATGTGTGTGCCACATATTTACACCACAGAAAGAAATTCTGAATATAACATCATGTGCCTTCTGTGATATTAATGACCACAGACCAGGAGCCTCCAGTATGATTGATACAACTGTTGCACCAAGCACTTCATCAGCAAAGCCATATCTATGGAATGTTCATCTGACATTGTTCTTGAATGATGTCCAAGATAATGAGACATCATAATTGTGTGGCGGCAGCTACAAGAAGGGAGCGGAGAACATCATCAATTGTGTTTTTACTAACCACAGGTCATGTGGCTTCTGTTGGATTGGAAATGATAACTTACCACCACTGTGTGTCTATATGTTTGGAATTGGAGTCATCAGCGATGGCCTAACATCATCAGGTGCTACGACGATCATCGTTTTCGGAAGGACGTAAACTCCCATGGTATATGGTGGATAGACGGCGGGAACCATTGAGGGCTATGTCTGAAAAGTGTTCCTTCTTGCAGTTTCCTCATATCCCAAGTCCGGCTTGTTGCAGGAGCTACTGAGTTAAGTGCTCTGTGCACACCGTGAGCTGTGTGTCTCATCCGTTTTGATACTGATTCGATATCCCGCTTGTTTGTGATGAATGATGATATCGTATGACGGGGAACAGTTGGCTGTGTTCACTTTCTGCGCGGTTTCGCCTTATGTCTTTTGGCGTGTGCTGAGACTGCTACGATGGGGACTACAGTTACCTTTCTTTGTTTGGGAGATGAGTTAGTAATTCGGATGATTCCACTGGCACGGGCGGTTGAGCAATTATGGATTTTAATTCGTTTGCTGTGAGACCGAGGCCTTCCATAACCAATAACCAATAACCAATCTTTGCGTGTATGTCTGTGTTAGTCATATCTCATATCTTGAAGTGTGTCATGTTGTTCATGCCTCGTATCGCTGTGTGCATGTCTGTGTTAGTCACATCTCATATCTTTGTGTGTGCAATTCTGTGTTAGTCACCTCTAGTGACTCGGGCAAATGGTGCTCGTTAATCTAGGAGGGCCGACCATCTAAGGGCAGAATCCCCCTACAGAAAACACAATCTGCTGCATTGCAGGAAGATTGGGGACAATCAAGGGCTAAGGAAAGCAAACCTGAAAAAAATTCTGGCTGAAATCGCATGCACTGGGCCACTGGCGCAGACGACAGTGCAACGTTTTAACGGGTGTTCAATGAGATTGGATCTGGTAGACTCAAATTGTGATTTTCTGTTTGTGGTGCGATCAACACACTTAACCTGACAGTTGACTTCATGTGAGAGTCTAGAATCCTGCTCTGATTGAGTCCTGATCGCAGAGAGAGAGAGAGAGAGAGAGAGAGAGAGAGAGAGAGAGAGAATTTTAAGAAATGATTAACATAATAATGAAAGAAAGCAACATGAAATGTCTAAGTCTGAGCAGTAAGAAATGTAAGAAAACACAAGTCATTGTAATAGTGAAGAAATAACCACCGCTACCATACAACATCACAATAAAAGGGAACAGTCTAAAACATGTGCAGCTTGTCTAATACCTGGGCACAATAATATCACATGGAAGATGCAACACATAAATACAATGTAGAATTGCTCAGGCCAAAATAGCATTCAAACAATGAAAAGCGTCTTGTGCAACGAGTATATAAAGTCGATAGACGTAAGGAAGAGATATCAGCGATGCCTATGCACAGCCAATTGTAACCTATGGTAGCGAATCATGGATAGTAGGAAAGGAAACAAAAAATAAAGCGATTAGAGGCACAGAGATGGGATTTCTCAGAAGAATGTTGAGAGTTTACTTGACAGCCAAAAAGATCAATGAGTATATTCTCAAAGAGGCCAACACAAAAAGGAAAATCCTAAGAAACATCAGAAAGAGACAATCGAATTTTTATGGCACATCATGAGAAGAGGAAAATTAGAATACTTGGTTACATATTTCAAAATAGAGTGAAAGAGAGATATCGGGCGACAAAGAGAGAAATAATATATTAGGTATAAGTGTGTCATGATAGGGAAAACAATCAACGATATACTGTAAATCGAACATTGTGAAATCGCCAACGCCAAATGATATGGCACATGGTGATGACAATGCCTCTTTGTATGGTATGTTACCTTAGCCTGAATATAACAGTGACCAGAAATGGTACTCTAAGCTACTACATGTTGCGGGTTGTTATTATTTCTCGTGTGTGCTGGAGGTTTTTTTGGTGCTGGTGAATTAAAACCGGAAGTCAGTTTTTCAATGTTATGTAATTACTGCAAATGGAACATATAACAATATAAATCGTCTACCCCACGTAGTTACGCTCGACTAGCGTTGGTATATCTCATGAGTCATGAGAAGCTGTATTTTGTATGGCATATGTCAATCACAGCCAACTATATATTTATTAATAAAACCCGTGGGGAGAAAAGGAAAACGGACAACACCAGCATGTCGTTTTTAGCTATAGGAGCTGTAGACGGCCGACGTCACAGCGGCCCTTGACTGAAACGCTGAAAACGTCATGTTAGTTGAAGGTTTTCTGATAATTCTCACTCAGCCGCATGTATTGACACTGCGTCAAATGTGCGACATTGATAGTTGTTTATCATATTATTGCAGGCATTTTGAATACATAACTGTTTTTTTTATTTTTAACATAGTTGAGATTGAGTAGAAAGACTACATATTTATTTTGCTCAACCAAAATCGCAAACAAATAAAAAATATATATTCTGAAGGGTGAAGCAATTCGACATGAAAACATAATTTGTATGAGTATACAATGTATTAGAAACATATTATAATAACAATATATATATATATATTAATATATATAATCTTAAAGAATAAAAAGTTCACAACAACCACATAATGTTGCATAAACAAACTTATTGGAGATCAAAACGATAAAAAACGGTATAAACCAATGGTCGTCAAAGTTGTGCATCGCGAAGCCTATGTGCTCCGCAAACATTTGCCAGGGGCTTCGCGGAAATCATTATCATCATCTGTAAGTGTCATGCTCGGCGTAGATGATGTGTCTCCACAAAACTCTATCCACAGTGCAACTCATCAACTTTGCCGCTGTTGTACCACAATGGTCAGCAGTCTAATGTTATTTGCGTATGTTGCCCGACATTCTCCCTCCTTTCGCTGACAGTTGGCAATAATGCTTTATTCCAAATCGTGTGTCTGAGGTCTCCAAGTGCTTCTTCCCACCGACTTCAAAAATAAATCTCGCCGGATAGTCTGCTTTATGGTTTCTTTTCCCCGCCAAACGCTTTGGTATGTATATATACGCACACAATGCAAAATGAAATTCTATTTTACAAAAGATATACGCGTGCTACACGCACAATAATGGTTGAATCACGTTCATTAGAGCGTTGTTAATAAGGGAATAGAGCCGCTAATGGAGTGCGTACACATTGTTGGCCCCAGTGTAGTATATCTTTGTCTACATACATATGTGTGTGTGTGTATGTGTATGAGAAAATATCACTATACTCATCATAGTTATCACAGTTATCACTACTCATTTAATAGTGTACTATAATACTCTCTTTCTCACTCTCAACAGCAGAGGTAAGGTAAAGTACGAGACTTGAACCGGCGTCTTAGCTCGCGAGTTTGCACCCATATGTGCTCGGCCGCCTATCCAGAAATGTTTGGAGATTTCCGTATAGTGTCGCCCCAAGCATCAAATCTCAGATGCGAAGCGATATTCCTCACCTTCCCAGAGTAATACCGCGGTGCCCATTTCTGCCAACGTCCGTGGGGGTATTTTTTTTTCCAACCACGAGTAGAATTCACACTGCTCCCAGCTGTATTCGAACACCGGTTTCCAAACGTCGGTAGTCCAGTCGGGTGGTTTTCCCAACTAGGCTACCTAGGCCCCCAAATTGCTCTCAATAGCAATGACGTGTTACTTAACATGTGGTTTTTATATAAAAAAGAGAAAGCTAGAATCTACATATTTGTAGAAACCATAAATAGAAAAAGAGGAAGTGGAAAGTTAGAAATAGACAATATTCATACGACTAAAAGATAACTGCTTATAATAATTGTATTGTGTTACGTGAAATTCGTATTATGTGTCTCTTTATATTCAGGGTCATTATTATTAGCATAATAAGATGCACTTAATAGATACGCTGCAACATTTCACAATATCAACATGTTTAATTAATTATGGCATCGGATCTCCAAAAGAACAACAGCAACACCACTGTATTAATGACGCCGTTAATCATTACTGAAAATGTATGTCTGACTCAAGTATCCCTTTATTTCATAAACAGATTTAGGATAAAAACAACAGTAGTATTCACAGCATATCTCCATGCATCAGTCATTACGTCAGAAAGTTCCTTAATAATTAGTGAAATTTCACGATCTCGAGAAATATCACACCGTTATACTATAATCATTGCGCTGCCAATATAACGTTATATAGTTTAATTTTCATTTCATCATATTAACAGGCAATAACATTTCAGTTTATGTTTCAAACACATCAATATGTCTTTACTGAAATCGATTTACTTACAATTATTAATTAGAACAATGAAAAAAGGCATGTTTATATAGAGAAGTAGAAGGCGGCTTCAGATCATCATCTTGTGTTAGATAAACTTAAATTTAATACTACTGCACATAAAGGTAGATAGTATTCCAATGTGGTGTTTCTTAAAGAGCAAGGAATTAAAGGTGAATTTGCAGTTACGGTGTCAGACATATGCATAAAATGATTAGCTGGCAAGCAAATATATTACCGGGTGCATGAAATCAAAAAAGAATGTGATATGTTGCTCAATAAAATTAAATATTGTAGACAGGTGGACGGAGTGCATCAAAGAGTTATATGGAGGGAAATGACCAGAACTAACACCAGAACCAGATAACATATGTTTTGAAATGCCATAAATACTCGAAAAGAAAGTAACTGATTTCATCAAACACATGAAAGTAGGAAAAGCTAAAGAGCCCGATAATAAGTTCATATAAGAATTAGAAGCTTTAGGTGAAATAGAGATACAAATTATAACATTTTTGAATGACACTTATATCTGAGGTTATATTCCTAATAATTTTCTATTTTCTGCAAACCACCTTTATAGCTTTGCCAAGAGAAACCAGTGGAAAAAGTATGTGATGAATATCTAGCTATTAATTTATCATGTCGTATTACAAAGATCATCTTAGTATCATTATGAAAAGAATGAACATAAAATGCCATTTATGTCTAACAAACACTGACAGAAACAGATTTGGAGGTAAAGCAAAGTACATATCTAGGCTTTAATGACTGCATGAAAGCTTTTGGTAAAATCAATCAATAGACGACAAAATGCTTGAAAATATAAAATAGATAGTAAAAATATGACGATTAGTATACACATCTATATTGATTAGTATACACATCTATATGATTAGTATACACATCTATATGGTTAGTATGCACATCTATTGGAAACAAGAAAACGCTCTTTGAATTGAAAACAAACATGAAGAATATCAATATATAAGACAATAGGTGCAACATGGATGTGCATTGCAACTAGATCTATATTCTTTGTACATAGAATATTTTAAGAACAATTGCGAACAAGCCTGGCATTAAAGTGGGCGAAAGCATCATAAACAACGCCGGTGTACACAAGCCATATTATTGAAAATAGAAAACCAACACGATCTACAAAATATAAGTAATCAAATTGTGATACAAAGTGAACAAAGAGGTATGTCCTCAACATAAACAAGACAGAAACTATGATAGTATCATTACCAGCACTGGAATGATATTTTTAAAAGTTACCCACTTTCTTCAAATCTGTGTTCTTGTTTATTTCAATTATGACCGAAAGTAAGTTTCACAGTGTTTATCACTTGGTATTTCTCTCATGTTGATGTTTAAGATGCCTTCTAATTCTAAATACAACGTTATAGCAACACGTGTGGCATTATTTACATAAGTAATGCATTTATTTTAAAATACCCTTATACCAGTAGTTCTTTATGTTAGTTGTTTCGAATTCTTCAGTTTTACATAAGTACTTCATACACACTAAATATTCAGATTCATAATCTAACTTTTAATTCGTCAGGATGTCAGACTGATGACTAAAGCTACGTCAAATCCAGTTACTGACAAGTAAATGTTATTTGTTGAGGAAATAATTTCATGAAAGGCTATCAAGTTGAAAGTTATCTTATAATCATCCTTATTAGCACGTGCCTTCTCTTCGTCGAAAGTTGGTTTAAAAGGGAGGTTCGCTCTCTCTTTATGTCTCTCTTGCCATGTTGGTGAACGCTGCTTTGTGTTCTCTTTTCAATTTCTTGAAGTAACCAGTTGACTTTATTCTAAATGTTCATACTCAAACCATTTTCACTGGTCCTTTTGTTTTTTCTGTCTAACTAGTTATTGTAGAATAAGAATAGTAAGAATACTGAGAATGCCATGGACAGCTAAGAACAGTAATGAACATGTTTTGAAAGAGGCTAATGCAAAATGACAGTCAGTTTCCAATATTAGGAAGAAACAATCATAACTTTTTGGCCATGTAATGAGAAGGGAACAGCCGGACTATATTGTAATAACTTGGAAAATTGAGGGATGAAAAGATAGAGGGAAGCAAAGAGAAAATATACAGGACAGCGTAAGAGAATGGCGTGGCAGAAGTTAAACAGCAGTAATAATAAATAACTACCGATATTGAAAGTTGTGGATACATATGATCACTTACGCCAGTAGGCTTGGTACTTGATGGTGATCAGTTATTATAGTTCTTCTGGACGTTTTATATGTTATTCAGGGACATCGATTATAAACACACTATAGCGCATGTCTATAAAAACTAACATAACACACAGAAAGTAAAAAAATATTATTTTTTAAATCATGAAGACGGAAAAGATGAGTTTATGGAGCAAGAAGAGAACAAGAGGACCCTCCGTGAAATGAAACAAGGACACAACAACGATGAGTTTATGAATCAAGAAGACAGCAAAGATAAAGTTATGAGCCAAGAAGAGAGCAAAGATGAGGTTATGAGTCAGGAAGAGAGCAACGCTTAGGTTATGAATCTAGAAGACGAATAGCTCAACCAATACATCTAATGCCGTGTTTTATTTTACTATTACTCATGGAATGTGTGTGTGAATCAATGCATAGATAGATTCACACACGCACATACATTGTCACATGCACATAAATACAGCACACACACACATACAAAACATACATACATACATAAATACGTACGTACGCACATACATAGACACATACATACATACACTGATGCATAGACATATAAACTCGCTTTATACGCTTGCCTGGCTACGGGATATAAAGAACGTAAGTCTATGATGACCCTATCTAGATTACCATTAACTTCAAGTAATACAAGTCTTCATGTGAGCCGTCATTATTGTCCCAGGGCTCCCTCAAAGCTTTTCGTTGTCACTCGTCATTTTCAATGTGTAGACTGTGATGGTCACTGCTCAATAATTGGATGGAAAGGGGAGATCACTAGCGTTCGAAAATATTGTGATGTATCGACAAAGAGAGAAAAATAAGATCAGTAAGCATCTGCTAAGCGAGCTTGATCGCGAAATAGTTCCAAAGCTAATTTCCGATTTCAGCCAGCATTTTATCAGGTTTGCTTTCCTTAGTCTTTGAGTGTCCCCAATCTTCCTGCAAGGCAGCAGATTGTCTTTTCTGTAGGGGTATTCTGCCCTTAGATGGTCGGACCTCCCAGGTTTACGAGCACCATCTGCCCGAGTCACTAGAGGTGACTAACGCAGACATGCACACACAAAGATATAAGATGTGACTAACACAGACATGCACACAGCGAAACGAGGCATGACTAACAGTGACACACATCAAGATATATGACACACGACTAACATATACATGCACATAAAGATATGAGATATGACTGACATAGACCTGCACACACAAAGATATGACACATGCCTAAAATAGACATGCACACAAAGATATGAGATATGACTAACATAGACATGCACACACACAGATATGAAATGTGACTAACATAGCCATGCACACACAAAGGATATGAGATGTGACTAACATAGACATGCACACACAAAGATATGAGATATGACTAACATTAACATTCACACAAAGATATGAGATATCACTAACCCAGACATGCACACAGAAAGATATGACACATGATTAACACAGACACATACTAAAATATGAGATATTACTAAACACAGACACACATAAATATATGAGACATGATTAACACGGACACACCAATATATGAGATATGACTAACATGCCACACACCAAGATATGAGCCATGTCCAGCACACACACACACACACACACAAGCTAAGATATGAGCCATGGCTAGCACAGAAACACATTAAGATATGAGCCATGGCTTCACGGAAAATCACAAAGAAATGAACCATGTCCAGCACAGAAACACATTAAGGTATCCGTATGCTTGGGTTTGTTGTAGTCGGCAGACTCTTCTTAACGTGGGAATCATCGGCATACGAATCGCAGGACCCGATTAACTGTTCACAGATTTCGTTCAAACAGTTGTCCGCAGATTTGAGAGAAGTCTGACCCGTAGAACGTTCCTTTGCATGAACAGTTCCCGGTTGAATGTTCACAAGTGTCGATGAAACAGCTGTCCGGACATTTGTGAGTGCAGTCTGACCTGTAGCGCGTTTCTTGCACGTACAGTCCGGGTCACATATGATGACACAGCCATCAGAACACGTCTATTCGCACTGTAGCCCAAAATTACCATCGGGACAAGTGTCATTACATGTATAACCAGGATGTTTACATTGTAGGTATTTTCCGGATTTTTCCTCACATAAAGGACAGACACTGGGACAAGATCAGACAAGACAAGAAAATCACTGAATGCAGTAACAATGTCGGTTTAATTGAAACATGTTGAGAATACAATAGACAGGTAAGAGGAGGAAAGAAAACGTTCTGAAAGAGGTCAAGGTCAAGGAGACCTAATATCAAATATTCTCACCAATCATCAATTTTTGGCCATGTAATGAGAAAGGAACAACTGAAATATACTGTAGCAACTAGAACAAAATTGGGGAACGAAGAGATAGAGGGAAACTAAGAGAAAAAATAACAGACGACTTAAAAGATTGGGTTGGCAGAATTTCAACAACAACAGAAATGATAAATAACTATCGAGATCGAAAGTTGTGGAGAAACATGATCACTTACGCCAACAGGCACCACACTTGATGATGAATTATTCATTACATTACAATTTACGTATTAAACTAATGTACCACAATCAATATTGATCTATTCATGTCGCGATGTCATTTCCAACAGTAGATCATCATCATCAAGTACCGGGCCTACTGGCGTAGGTGATCATATCTCTCCACAACCTTAGATCTCGGCAGATATTTATCATTTCGGTTGTTGACCTTCTGCCAAGCCATTTTCATAAGCTGTCTGTTATTTTTTCTCTTTGCTTCCCTCTATCTCCTCGTCCCTCAATTTTTCCAGTTGTTACAATATATTTCAGTTGTTCTCCTCTCATTACATGGTCAAAAATGATGATTGTTTCTTCCTAATATTGGAGATTAGCGCTCTTTTTGCTTTGACCTCTCCCAGAACCTCTTCATTACTCTTCTTAGCTGTACATGGTATTCTCACCATTCTTCTGTAAAACCACATTTCTACAGACTCCAGTGACTTTCTTTTCTGTTGTCCTATTGTCCATGACTCGGTTCCGTTTGTTAAGACTGGCTCTGTGTAACATTTAAGAACTCTTTTTTTTTCTTCTTATTTCTATTGTCAAAAACGGATTTCATAGTATTTACCTCATTTTTTGGAAAGCTGCTTTTGCCCAAGTCATTCTGCATCTCACCTCTTTTGTACATATTCCGTCTGATGTTAACAAAATTCCCAAATGCTTAAATTCATTAACCTGTTTTAATATTGTTCCACTTGTCTTTATTTTGCACTGAGGGGATGTCTTTTTCTTTGTTGTTACCATTACCTCTGTCTTTTTGCTATTAAGGCTGAGTCCTTTATTTTTGCTTTCTTTCACTATAATGCCCAACATTTCTTGTAACTCATTTTCACTCTTAGCGATTAATACTGTATCATCAGCATACCTTAGATTATTTACATTATGACCTCAAATTGTTATTCCAGGCAAGTCTCTTATGGATCTTAAAATAATCTCACTATAAATATTAAACAAATCTGGTGACAGCACACAACTTGTCTAACACCCTGTTTTATTTGTTGAAACATTCCCAATTGGTTTCCAGTTCTTATGGCCGCTGTTTGTTGCCAGTACATGTTCTTTATTATTCTTAGATCTTTGCTATCTATGTTTATGCTTTCTAAAATGTTGATTATTTCTTGGTGCTTTACTTTGTCAAATGCCTTGGTGTAATCTATGAAACATAGGTATAGGTCTGTTTTCACCTCTATGGCTCTTTCTACTAAATATCATATGATATAAATGGCATTGCTTGTCCCTTTATCTATAACAAAACCACACTGTTTTGTGTGCTGTCACCACACAAAACTGTAGATACAAATGATAGAAGCCAGGATTTTCCGATTGAACCTACAAATTACATCAGGACTGAAAAACTGGTTACCGCTTTCAATTTTAAACGTTATCGCTGCCTTTAAAATAAATAATAAAAATGTAGCAACGAAAATACTTAAAATCATGAGATCTACTCGACCTACCGATCATTGGGTCGTGCACCCTTTGACGGGCTTTGTCTTCAATACTGTCCGTAAAAAAGAATATGTTTCTAAGGAGATTTCTAACATAATTGTATTATCAAGTTTATGTTCCCTTTGATTTCTCGAAACCAGCTAGTTGTTCATAAACCAGTGCATTATTTTATGTGTTAAGTCGTTTAATATCTATTCATTGTTTTTTATTATTATTCAAGTTATCTTAAATATGTGTCTGTATCATTTTGATCTAATAAACACTTGTATTCATTATTGTTTACAAGACTGTCCATAATTCACAAATATATGTTGCTATTGGAAAACATGTCCCCAAAACAGGTTTATTTTTACTTCTTTATTCAGTACGTGCTATATGTTATTCATGATATAGGCATTCAAATTCTGTGCTTAGAGAGCATCTGTACTCAGTGTGTTTTTTTAAGTGACTCAAATTAATAATTGTCTCTTCTAATTCCTTGCCTTTACACTGTTTGACTGAACTGGAGACAAATAATAATACATGAATATTATTATAGAGGGAAACTTCCGATGCGATAATCAGCGAATCAATTCAGAGGAAGAGATATGTTTACAGCACTCGGAAAAATTGACAAATAATCAACAACAGAAACAAAATATGGACCAAAGCAGGATCGAACCCGTACTCAGTGGCACAGCGCCTTGCGACGAAAAGCCAAAGGGCATTGTTACCAGAGAATCTGCGTTATCGTTTGAGTATGTTTGTACTGTGAAAGGTTTGCACTTGACAAGACATGGTGTTTTAATCACTATTGGAGACTGCTTTCGATTTATGATATAGTGCTTCGATATCGTGTTTAGGAAACCTATGTCTTTCATGACATTCAATAGCTGTTGACGTTGCACACAGTCAATGATCTTACTATTTGAATCAGCTGTGCAGTTCTACTGTGCTTCTACTGTCTGAGGAATACTTTCCTCATATTTTTTCATAGCTGTTTCTCGTGTCAAAGGTGTGGTCGCAAGTACCATTATTACATTTGAAACCTGCCTGAACTACAAATGACGTTCCCGTTCTTAACCCCGCTCTATTCTCTTCTTGATGATCCGTAAGCGTATTTTACTGACAAGGCTCATTAGAATAACTGTTCGACAGTTAAAACTTCAGATTTTCTTTCAAAGTTTGAAAGAGAGAAGATACTAGATACATTGGTGCAATGTTATGACAAAGAGTCAACGCTGCACTGAAAGCATCGAAATGTGTAAAGACGTAATCGCTACGCCAGTTGATATGGCAGAGGGTGATGATGTTAGTTTAGGTTGTGTGCACGCGAATATAACTGTTAAGTATGACACGGCCAAATGTAGGGAACTTTTGGCATGTAATAGTTTGTACCGACGGAGGATCTATATGGCGAGTATTTCTAGCTTATCTCCTTTCTTTGGTTTACACTATTTACGTTTTTTTAGGTTAATTATTTCTTGTGTCATATCTTCCTAAGCTTACTATTGAAAGCTTGTAAACGTTTTGAATGTGTTTTTAAAGAACATTGTTGGTCCACATTGAAGACTTTTATTGTTCTGTAGCTCGAAAATATTAAAGAACAACAGAACAGCGTCAATGGCAGAGTCACCTATTCAAAATGAAGGTATCAGGGACCTTGTTTTTTTTAATTTGATGTTCATTAGTTTACTATGACCTCAGTGTGGAAGTGATTTAACGTGAATTCGGTTAAAGTGAGAAAGACTGTTAAAAAAAAAAGTCGACACAACTTTATTTCTAGAATATATATGAATCAAGCGGCATATACCTAGATATGGACCCGAGTGCAGAAGATAAAAACTATATCTTATATCTGCATATCGCGAAAACATATATAAGACATCGCTTGTTGTTTATGTGTGTAAGAGGGTATTGGGTGGTGTCAAGTGTCCCTGAAGGGAGTATTGTTGTGTGCTGACATCTCACGGTGACCTGGGAAATCCCTAGCTGACCTTTCGCGGGTAAGGTTGTTATAAAGGGTGACGTGTTGGAGTTTTGTTAAGGTTGGATTAAAAGTAATTTTACCATCTTAGTTTAAAACTGCAATAGCAGTTTTTATGACTTCTTCCAATGCACTTGATTTATACAAATAAGACAATAAAGCACATATTCCACACAACACGGAACTCAATTTTGAATGCTTGTGGTAATTATTTATTTCTTCATTTACTATTTCCCTGAAAACTACTAGGCATGTCCTTTTTCCTCTTCAATGCATCTTTTTTCTGCAAAGAAAACGAACAAGCAATTGGGAGTGAGAATTGAAAGAACAAAAGAAGTATTAACCGTTGAACATTTTTTCAAGAACCTTATCCCGGTAGACATAATATATTATTTAACTGAGAACAGACTAAATCGGAATTATATTATTGGAAAAAGTAAATAATGCAAAAGTATGTCTATACTTAAAAGTATAAGAAAGACTAAGTCAACATAAATTAACAGATGTTAGCAATTATTTTAAGTGGTTTCTTCTTTTTCTTCTGTTCTTCCTCATTTGCCTTTCAGCGTCGAGGGGAGACATAATTTGCTGTCTTTTGCTCTTCTGTTCGCTACTGCTACTGTTATGTTTTATAGTGCTTCTACTATTTCGTCGATTCACCTTTTTTCGTGGACGATCCCTTGGGTCTGGTGTTCTCGCAACGTTTATTGAGCGTTCGTTGTGCTTTATTTTGATCACTCTACCTTGTCACGTAGCAACACCATTGTATGTGTTGTTTCCTTATATAGTATATCCGGAGCTATTCCCAGTTATTTTCTCGGTTCTTCATTTCTGATTTTGTCTCGCAGGCTGGTTCCTGTCATTCGACTAACACATTTCATCTCCGCATATGTTATTTGTTTCATTGTTCTTGTTTCTAAAGTCCAGGACTGGCATTGGTAGCACAACGTTTGATATGAAGATTGTATTGTAGGTGCCCGCTTTGTCTCTAAAGTTATTTACTTCTTGGACAAAAGTCGTTATAGCTGTCCAATATTTGACAAGCTGTGTTGCATCTTGATTCTATCTCTGCTGTTTATGAATTGTCGTTGTCACTAAACTTCCTAGGTATTTTATGTTCCCTACTTGTTTTAGTTGCTTGCCTTCAAAAGTTTTGTTGATGTTCTGTTTCTCTTTGGTGACGTATTTGACTTCTATTTTGACGATGTTGATGTTCATGTTGTAATTTGTGCCAGTGCTGTTGCGTTTATTTAAGTGTTGTTGTAGGTTTTATATTTTTCAATATATTAGTGCCTGACCGTCTGTAAAGAAAAGCTCCTTGATCTCCTCTGTCTCCGATGGGTTGACTAACTTGCATATATAGTCCATGTATGTAATAAACACTAGGGGGGGGGGGATAGTATGCTCCCTAGTCTAGCACATGATCCAACTTCGAAGTGGAATGTCTAGCCTTCTGCTGTTCTGACAGTGCAGCTGTTGTTGATGTAGAGAGACTTTTATTTAGGTTGGTTATATATTAGCTTACTCCGTATGTTCAGTTGTTTAAGCTATGCAAATTAAAATGTAATGTTTGATGTTTAATACAAACAATTTGTACTCAAATTTCATAAAGAATAAACACAAATTAATTAATCATTTCATTTAGTGCAAATGCATATCTTGTTTTAGTCAATTTACTATATCTATATTGAGTACAAGTCATAACAAAATTACTCAATGACATATATAACACTGGACACATACCCGAAGATTTACTAAAATCTATCTTTGTAGCCATACCGAAGAAGCCAGGCGCCACTGATTGTGAATACCATCGCACTATTAGTCTCATCAGCCATATGACTAAAATATTACTAAGAATAATCATGAGACGTGTAAGGAACAAAATAAAACCAGAAATAAGTGAGGAACAATGTGGATTTGTGGAAGGAAAGGGCACCAATAATGCAATATACATCTTAAGAACATTGATAGAAAGGTCGATAGAGGTAAAGAAAGATCTATGTATGTGCTTTATAGACTACACGAAAGCATTTGACAAAGTAAAGCATATGGAAATAATAAATATGCTGGAGAAATTAAACATTGATAGCAAGGATCTGCGAATCATAAAAAAACATGTACTGACAACAAACAGCAGCTATACGAATTAACAACCAAACAGGACAATTCCAATATATAAAACAAGGAGTCAGACAAGGCTGTGGTCTGTCACCGGATTTGTTTTCACTTTACAGCGAATATATTATACGATCAATAGTAGACAAAAAAGGAATTGAAGTCAACGGTCACAACATAAATAATTTGCGATATGCGGATGACACAGTCTTAATAGCAGAGACAGAGAACGAACTACAAGAAGTGATAGACATAATAGTAGAAGAAAGCAACAAGAAAGGTCTCAGTCTGAATAGTAAGAAAACAGAAGTAATGGTTATATCGAAGAAACAATCATCACCATCATGCAGCATAAAAATAAACGAGACAACTCTGAAACAAGTACAACGTTTCAAATACTTGGGCACAATAATTACATCAGATGGGAGATGCACCACAGAAATAAAAAGCAGAATAGCTCAGGCCCAAATAGCATTTCAGAAAATGAAAAATATCTTATGCAACAAATCTATGTCAATAAAAATGAAAAAGAGAGTTCATCGGTGCTATATAGAACCAATTCTGACCTATGGAAGCGAATCATGGACAATAGACAAACAAATGAAAAGACGATTAGAGGCCACAGATATGGGATTTCTCAGAAGAATGTTGAAAGTTCCCTGGACAGATAAAAAGACCAATGAGGAAGTTCTCAAAGAGGCCAACACAAAAAGGGAGCTCTTAAAAACATCAGAAAGAAGCAAACAACATTTTTCGGGCACATCATGAGAAGAGGAAAGTTGCAATACTTGGTTACAACTGGCAAAATAAAAGGAAAGAGAGATCGCGGACGACAAAGAGAGAAAATACTGGATAGCTTGGTGTCATGGCATGAAAAACAGTCAACAAAAGAACTGATACGATGCAATGTAGATAGAAGATTGTGGAGCGACATGATCACCTACGCCAACCGGCAGGGTACATGATGATGATGATGATGATGATATAACTTATAATAATCTTTTAGTGAAAGATGGATCTCCGTTATTCATACACGATCTGTTAAATTTGTTCAAATTAAGATTATGAAAACCTAATCAATTTGCATTTTCAAAAATCCAACAGAGAATATTTAAGGATCAACAAATGTACATGAAATATTACTGAACAAATAACTGAATAAATGTGGACGTTACGTGTCCTGAAGATGGCGTAGGCGGAAGATGACATAGAAGTGTGTGTTTGTTTAAAAGGGGAGTCACATTTCATAAGAGCATCTTCATTCCTTTCTTACGAACATCCATGTCCCCTTTTTCATTCTTTCATTCATGCCTTCCCCATCACAACCCTTGTTACTGGATGTATCTGCCCCTGCCCCCTTTTCATTTCTAAGTTTAGAACCGCCTGCTATTCAGTAACTACTGCAAGTCTTTGTTTCCCACCTGTCGGGTTTCTATGCTCAGCTTAGCTGGATTTTACTTAGATGAGTCTTTTGAACACTCACAACTTTATAATAAATGCATAAATATGTGATATATGTTCTGTTTTGTCTTGTGTTTATTTTATTCAATGTGCTGATGAATACAATCCTACAAAATCTGACATTTTGTTTTATTTTTTACCTGTAAAGATGTAACAAACAACAATGTATTAATTTCCTGTTCATATGAATGTCTCTATTTGCATTCTTCATTTTCTTACTGCAATTTGCTGAATGTCATTCATTTCTCATAGTGCACTATGACAGACAGTGATATGCAATCATCAATCACAAACTTTCTCTCATTCTCTCTCTTTCTCACCCTCCCTCCTTCATTTCCACCAATTAACTTATTTTACCTGTTCAAGTTCGAAGAATGAATGTAGCACTTTGAGAAAAATACAACAAAACTGTCAAATTACATCCCCTTGGTTTATTTCAGTTTTCTTTCATAATTCATATTTCTAAAGAATAATGTCCTACTTTGAGTGGACTTTTGAAGATAAGGGATGGACTAGATATTAAATTCATCATCAACATAATAGAGTGCCGTCTGCGCATCGAAGGTTAGTTACCATGGAGCGCCATTCCACTCTGTTTGTTGCTTTGATAGTGTAGGTAGTCGTAAGCTGACTTGTCCATCTTTTGATGTTACTCATCCATGTTAGTCTTGGTCTGTCTCAGCCTCTTCTACCTTGCACTTTCCCTTCCAACATTACTTTTAGTAGGTTGATGTGTCTTTTAACATGTCCCAAGAAGTCTCATTTGTTTTATTTGTTATTTGTGTCTGAGTAGTTCTCTTTTCATTTTTACATTATTTAAAACGTTATTATCTGCTTTCTTTTCTTTCCATCCAAATCGTCCTATTCTTCTATAAATCCACATTTCAAAGGGTTCCGTTTTATTTTCTGTTTTTGTGTGTGTCTAATTTCGATGTTTTCCGCACAACACCAGAATGACAGGAGACATTATTCTCATAATGTTGAGAAAATATAATATTTGGATATTATTAGTTTTAGCTTTTGTGTTATTATGTTTTGCAGTTATTATTTTTTTTTCTTGACAATCACAATTGCCTATTGCCTTAAAAAAATATATTTCAGTTTTACATTTTCCATCAATGTGTAAAGTATGTTATAGTTGTAGCTCTGAATTATCTCCAGGTCTATTTCTTCAACTGTGATATTTAATTGTTGGTTTTGAGTCTTAACTTTGTTTATGATAATAGTTTGTCTTTGTTATATTTATATCTAATCCATATGTTTGTTTGTTATGTTTATTTAATTACGTAATTGCTGTAGACAAGAACTGACAGATTCATAGAAAAAGAGAAAACACGGAGAATTGAATGAAAAGAAAAAAAATAACATTTCTAGGGGCGTTGCAAAATCTAATGTCAACTATGAATGACGGAGACTACAAAAATGTTTAGGCCTAGAATCTCTGTGAGGTTTTAATGAATTGTTCAGTATTTAGATTGAATAAGCTTGGTGATAGGATGCACCAATGCCTTACTTCTCCCTCTCTTTATATCAATAGTTATAGTGTTCTAAGTTATATTTTATTATTGCTTGTTTGCTCCCAGTATAAATAATTACACATTTGTTGTATGTATATGGAATCTGGATGTACATTTTTAGGCAGTCTATAAGTTGTTTATGGTATATTATTTCAAAAGCGTTGGTGTAGTCTATGAAACTGGCTTATATTTGTTTTGTTTTTTCACTTCTTTTCGATTAATGTTCTTATATGAATTCTTTTGTCCCACTGTTTTTACTAAATCAAAATTGTTGTTCTTCTAATTCAATATTGATTTTATAATGTATCCTTCCTGGAATACTTTTTAGAAAATTTTGTTTTATATGTCACATTAGGTTTGTTGTTCTAAAATCACTGCATTCCACTGCAATATTCTTTTTAATTAAGGCAATGCCAGTTGATGTGTTTAGTTCATTTGGTATGTATCATGTATGGGTTATATGTCGTAGCATACGTCTGCGATCACTTCGATGCCAAAATCTTCTAGTGTATGTGCCGTCTGTATATGTATGTGTCCGATACTACAGCTTTTTTCTTTCTCATAGTTTGTATAACTTTTTCCACTTAAAATTTTAAGATTATATAGCATAAAGTGCAATTTATAGAAGTTTTCTAATTCATTTCGCCATTAAATATTTATGTTATGATGTCCTGCCATCTATTGATTATATGTATAATGTATGTTAGCATTGTTGCTTTTTGTTTTTTTTTGCTTGAAATAAATCTAATATATTATATTATATTATATATTGTATTACATATCATATAAAAAATGTATCTGCTCAGTTTGACATTTCAAGTTCACATCAGATTATTAAATAATCCATATTTAGTTCTAGGATTATTCTTAGACAATGGTTTTATATTTGACGTGGCTTAAATAAACGGTGATTGCTATTCATTTGAATATGTTCGTGTTTTCAAGTACAAACTACATTTCACTATGTCATTGTTCAAAGATAACCTGATCTTTTGACAAATACAATGACGGTGTATGTCATTACGTGATAATGAAAATGCATACAGAAATACAACTACTTACTGGTAGAGGCTCCAGTAAAAACTGTGTAAAAATATTAATTTAAATGCATACATTTAAAAGATATTAATCTACACACACAAACATTATTTCCATACCAAAGACTAATAATTTGTCTCTAAAAATCTAGACATACAAATATAAACAATTATATATGATGTCTGTAATTTGGTCTCTCATCCGGTAAAATGGACAAGTGGTGTTGAGAGAAGATGCAAATAACTCAATATAGTTCTTCTCACTCGGTTACGTGGCCGTGCGTCACTGCTGAGTGTTGTAGAGGTTTAGACAGCTTAGTATTTTACCCGATAATTCGTCATACATGCGGTTTGTGCAGTGTTGATCTTCTTTGAACTCATTACGTTTAAAGTATACAGATTATATCGAACGATTAAATAGACCGAGATGTAGATCATTAAAACATTGTAACGAGCATCAAGTTGTAAACGCAACAAATACATGTTAACTTGGTGCGTTGTAAACAAATAATTCAGTAATTTTGACAGTCTCCTAAAGTATTAATTTTAAATTATACATTTAAAAAGGAGAGCAATGAAATAATGCTTGGATATACAAACATTACAAATCAAAATATATTTGAATAAAATACTGTGCTGCTGACAATTGCTGAGAAAAACGAAAAAAAAAGATGCAAACAAAATGAGTCACATTATATAACATAACAACAAATATGTTGAATATATTTTGTTGTTTTATTTTCTGGTGAAATGTAAAGAAAGAAGAATGATTAAAAGAGACAATTATGTGTGTTAAAAAAACATAGTAAAAAGCAAAACCTTTATCTAAACATTGAGAAGACTAAGATAATTTCTACTGACTAAATAAAAAGGCCAACTCAAATTCATAAACAGTGATGAACCTGTAACACTATTGTGTATCTGGGATTTGTAACAACCAACAATGGAGACTGCGTAAAATAGATGTAACACATATGTGTATCTGGTATTTGTAATAACCAACAATGGAGACTGCGTAAAATAGATCTAACACATATGTGTATCTGGGATTTGTAATAACCAACAATGGAGAATGCGTAAAATAGATCTAACACATATGTGTATCTGGGATTTGTAATAACCAACATAACTAAGATAATTTCTACTGACTAAATAAAAAGGCCAACTCAAATTCATAAACAGTGATGAACCTGTAACACTATTGTGTATCTGGGATTTGTAACAACCAACAATGGAGACTGCGTAAAATAGATGTAACACATATGTGTATCTGGTATTTGTAATAACCAACAATGGAGACTGCGTAAAATAGATCTAACACATATGTGTATCTGGGATTTGTAATAACCAACAATGGAGACTGCGTAAAATAGATCTAACACATATGTGTATCTGGGATTTGTAATAACCAACAATGGAGACTGCGTAAAATAGATCAAAAGAAGTTTATTACTAACAACTCAAAGGTAATGGCATGGAGCACACGTTGTACATTACCCCCAAGGCAGTAAAATTTATATGACTACGGGCATGTGTCTTGAGTACAAGACTTGCATCGGCATCTTAGCACGGGCGTTTTCACACATATGTTCTAGGCCGCCTATCCAGAAGTGTTCGAAGCCTCCTGGATAGTGTCGCTTCAAGCATTTGAAACTCAAAATGGTTATGGTTAGTCGATGGCTCCCGTATCACTGCAAATGAATTAAAATCCATAATTGCTTAATCGCCTGTGCCAGTGGAATCATCCGAATTTAAACTCATCTCATTGAAGGTTCCAAACACAGGAAGGCAGCTGTAGTCACCATCATAGCAGCTACAGCACACGCCAAAAGTGTGCAAACTCAGTAACACAAGCAGCGAGCCGGACTTGGAATATGAAAAAACCTGCAACAAGGAATACTTTTGAGACTGAGCCTCAATGGTTCGTGCCGTCTACCGCCTATATTGACCGGTATTTACGATGCGAGACGACATTCATCACCTTTCGAGAGTACTACTTTGATACCCATTTCAGCCAGAGAGGCTTGGTCGACCGCCTGGGTTTTTGTTTTTCTTTCTAACCACGAGTACAAGTTACACTGCTTTTAGCGGGAACCGAATACGGGTTGTTCGAACTTCGGTAGCCCAGTTGGATGCTTTTTTCCAAATTAGGCTACCGAGGACACTATATATGTTTATATATATATATATATATATATATATATATATATATATATATATATATATATATATATATACGTTTGGTAAAAACATGTTGATGTAAATCATGGACGAGCTCGCAAACAGCAGGAGATAAAAATCGACGACTCATGGTAAACAAAATTCTACAGACAAATCCGTAAGATACCTTGATAATGAAAAGGTGCAATGACGAGATACTTTCTTTTTCTTTCTTCAGTTCCTCTTGTCCCGTTCGGGTGTCAAATAGATACAAAAAACTGTTTTCGTCATTGTGGGTTTCAGTCATTGTCAGCTGATGCTGTTTTAACGTTTCTTTGATGTTTGGCCATATTAATATGGGCCAGCCGCTTGCTCTTCTCCCCTCCACTCTTTTAATATGTCCTTCGTTGGTAAGGAACAAAGCGACATTCTTTTTAAATGGATAAACCTGTTTTTTTTTTTTTTTGGTATGTAGCTTTTTTTTTAATTTGCTAAATACCTCTTATAATATTACTCTGATTATGACTTTTCTGGTTTCTCCAAGAGATTTTCTCAGACTTGTCTCTGTGCTGACAAGCTTATTTTGTGCATATATGTAAATGGGCATGCTTGGTATTTTTTTTGCTAAATATATATTCATGTGCTTCTGTGTTTCGTAGTGATAATACGTATTGCTATGTGCTGAAGTATTGGAACCTTGAACATGGAAACAGAAGCAGTGGGACATTGGCTTGAGACAGATTGTTTTCAGACGGGGTGTGGTCAATTCAACGCCGTATTAATGATAAGGGGCCTTATGATGATAAGGTGTAGGTCGTCATTGATAAAATAATACAACTGTAAGAACATAAGAGCTTCAGTGACATGATGTGTTACGATTTCTTCATTATATAGAATGGGGCGATGGAGTTTCCATAATTTGTATTCTGTATAGATCATCGTAAACGTTTATTGTTAGTGAAAAATGATAAACTCGCGATACAAAAATAAATGAGATATAGTTACCACGTTAATTTACGACGTTAGCATCTGTATAAATTACGCTATGGTATAGTTCAATAGACAACTATTCTCCATGAATAGAAGAACATATGTAACTTCATTCTGACATTGTGTACTATTACCAATACGATATCTGATGCACGGTTATTTCTTAGATTTCTTTGTTATTAACATATATGACAATTGATGTACTTACCGTAAACTTTTCCAGAAATAACTATGGGGGAAAAAAACCACGTGTGTGTATTTGCTACACACTAGCTTGGAAAACAGATTTACTTACTGTATCATACATAATAATGACCTCATTTTTAATGTTTTCTTCAGCATTATTTTGTACTGTGCATTTTTTTTATTTTCTTCATTCCTCTGTGTCTTACACACTTGTCAATTTCTTTAGAAATGTTAACCTTAAATTTATCGGATACTTCTATCAGAAAAAATTCATAATTTTGTAATTTACAATATTTATGTAATAATCATTAATAAGTGGTAAACAGGTAGTTAAGACATAAAAAGAAAACTAAAACTAATTAAACGATTTACTAGCGAATGATACGAGAACACCAGATCAAAAGGTCGTTCAAGACAATGTTGGATAGACACTGGGAGGCATAACAGCAGAGAGATCATTAGAAGAGCAAGAAACCACTAACCACATCTCCCCTCCAGTGGAAAGGCAAATGAGGAAGATAAGAAAGAAAGGAATGTAGAAAGACATAAATAATGAAAGGAAGAAGGAAAGAAACAACTATTAATAATAAATTCCATATGTGCTAAATTTGTCTTCAAAGAGAAATAACAAACGCACCGTCTCTTGCTTTTTAAATTACAGGTTGCCGTAGGCTGATTGTCCATCATTTGATGTTACTCAGCCATGTTAGTCTTGGTCTGCCTCTGTAGTCGGGAGATGTAGGGATGTAAGGAAATATATGTAGTTGGGTATGGGTCAAGTCAATTGGAGAACCATTGTAGGCAATGTGATATTTGAGAACCGCCGTGAGTTGGGAGAGGGGCACGGGACGGTTGATAGTGTTGAGTGAAGATTGTAAGAATCTGGTGCAATAAGTGAATGATGAGAAACCATAGATTGAGTTGTCTTAAGATGGGGAGGTTGATTTGATTGGCTGAGTGATGACGCATGCGATTTGTGATTGGATGAATACGATGTACTTAAACGGCTGCAGAGATGGAAAGACAAGTTCCAGTTTAGGTGGTAAAGAGAAGTCCAGTTTAGGAGACGGCCGGGTCACTAGGCGCCGGCTCGTTCAGTGGGAACAGAGCAACAGCTTTCATAAGTTCCAGCTTAGGCAGTTTGTTGGTAGAGGAAAGTCCAGCTTAAGAAGTTCCAGTTTAGTTAGTAGAGAGAAGAGATAGAGCTAGCTGGTAGGCGGCCGCGTTACTAGGCGGCGACTTGTTCAGTGGGAACAGAGTAAAATGCTCTTTCTTAATTAGGAGTTTAGGTGGCGATTTCAAACACGGATATAGATCAGAGGTGAGTTAGAGAAAATCTAGATAGAGTTACCTGTGAGTGTAAGGTGGTAGTAAGCCACAACGTTGTTAGACCTACTAGATAGACTGGCGCGGATAGTCATACCGCCCAGCACATGTAAATAACTTGTTATACTCAGCACCTTGTATATAAAGCAAGTTAAGTATTGTTTTCTTCATGACGTGTGTGACTTTAATAGTGTACGGCTGTGTAACAGATTGTTCCAGTTTGCCGCTTTGGCCGATCAGCACAACGCGAAGTAAGAAATTCCACCACCACCAACGCCAGATCAACACAACACAAAGTACACACATTCAGAGGACGAGGAACTGATGCAAATCCTACGATCAGGTGCGGAGCTAAGTGTCGAGTCGCTCTGAACCTAATTCCAGAAAATAGCGCTGAGCCAATGGTCCTGTTCCTAGTGTTCCATAGTCAAGCAGTATCAATGCTTTCTCAGTAATACTCGCAGCAGATCAGCACAGCGAGCGAGTACTGTGTGGTGCGGACAGTGATTCACCCTTACCCTCACCCTCAACACAACATAAAGTACTTAAAAAAAAATAACTTTTCAACTCTACTCTTTTACCCTGTTTTTGCCTTTCCAAGTATTTTTAATATGATGTTATGTTTTTTTTTAACATTTTATCTGTTTGTTGGACTTGTGTTTAGTAGTTCTTTTCATTTCATTTGGATTAATACTTAATTATTCGTTTTCATTTATATCCATTAAATAATTCATATTCTTCTATAGATTCACATTTCAAAGGCTTCAATTTTATGTTCTGTTTTCTTTTCTAATGTCCGTGTTTGCACCATACAGGATTATTGAGAATATATAATATTTTAATATTCTTAATTTTAGTCCTGGTGTTATTTCTATTCATGTTAGTATATTTTTCATTGCATTAAACTTACTTTTTGCCATTTTTATTCTTGTGTTTGTTTCAGTTTGACATTTTCCATTATTCGTTAACGTATATCTCATGTTGGTAGCTTTGAACTGTTTCCATGTCTATTCATTCCACTTTGATTTGTAGATTTCAGCTTGTAAGTTTTGATTATTATCTTTGTGATCATTGTGTTAGTATTTACTTTAGTCATTGCTTTATTGGTTCACTCTGAACAAAATATAACTGCATATTAGTGGAATAATATTAGATCTCTTCCATTGTAGTTATTATTTTTTTTTTACAAAGAACCATCCATTTATTTGGATTATATATTTTATAAGAACTGACTCATTAAATGTCGCCTGACCGCGAGATTTGAGATTTTATTTGTAAATACGGATTATAATGACATATTTATTTATGTTAAAACTAAGTTGTGAAATAGTGCTAATAAAATATATTACCACGTATCTAAACGGTCGTTTTTATTGACATCTTCTTGTAATTCCATGTCTAGATCGTAGCCACTTCGTTGTGAAGTTGTTAAATATTAACCTAGTTCCTTCTATTAGAGAAGGAACTAGGTTAATATTTAACAACTTCAGAATGAAGTGGCTACATCATGAACATTAGGTTCATGAAATATATTATATTTTATCACATTGTAAAGAGATAAATTCACACATGAACTTACTGTTGCCTTTTTTGGGGTGAACTGTAGGTTTAATGAAGCAAAATATAGTAAAAATAGTGTTTCTTTGCAAAATAAAATGACATTTGATATTACTATTTTTGTTTAAACAAATTTACAGAGATAAAATAGTGAAATGAATATTTAATAATTAAAGAGCAATACAGATATTGGAGTATGTAGCGGTAATTTGTAAAAGCACACACAAAAAAATATTTGAACAAGTATTTACAGAGCATACACATTGATGAAACCAAACTGTAATTTTGACTCTAAACCTTCATAGTATATTAACATAATAATATGTTTCTAGTTATTAATGTTATTAGAATATTTTATTTCACACGAAAACAGCTGGGTCTTCTAAATTGTTAATATTAATCCACACAAGTTATTTTTATACATCAGTCAGGCACTGATACCTAGCACCTGGACTCCTTTGTATGACAGGAGTGATGGTTATTACATCGCGTGACACCTTAACTCAGAAACAGTTGTAAATGTGCTTACCTTTAAAATCTTCAAAACGCACTGTGAAATGTGAAATTCGTGCATCAATATTTAAACAGTTAATTTCACAAATAAACAATTTAATGTAAGTTATAGATCTTAATTCGTTTGCAGTGATGCCGGTCCTTCAATTAACTGTAACTGTTATTACAATTTTTAACATTATGCGTTAATGATTTTCTTTATACAGTTCTAGATATATAATTAAATAAATGATCCTTGGCTTAGAAAGCAACTATGGGACGTGAGACGGCACATAGGGGGTGGTCATTGCTCTAAAAAAGTGATGATTTAATGTTAGTTGTAGGTCTTGATTGTTTTTTATGTTAATGATTGAGTCCTTTCTAGTAATTCTTCTACGTATAATTTTTTGTCATTTTCTTCTTTTCTTTTTATCACATGGTTTCCATTTAAATGCTTAATTAAGAAGTGTTTCTTCATCCCTTCTGCTCTGTTACGTTCATCTATTAGCTTCATAGCAGTCGATAATTCCACATATCCATCCAACTAATGTCACAGCCCCCACCAAAGTGCGTTTGTAAACTCTGTTCGTGTGGTCGACTACTGCGCAGCCCCTATCAAGAGCACAGTCAACGATTCAAAATAGTTTTCTGTTTAAACGTCTCGACAAGTTTTCTTGTTTAGTATCGTCTATTTCTCATCGTTTGGAGTGTATTTTGTTCAAATTAATATTTCATATTCTTAAGATACATTTTTTTTTTTCAAAAGCCTTTTCACTTCCTATTCAGTGACTTGGTTGACTTATAACTTTAACATCATTATATTGGCACTTGCAGCAGTGGTATGAAACATGATTTGAACAAGCGTAGCCTTGTACGTTTACTGAATACTTTATATGCCCAGGTATCCATCAGCTTGTTGAAAACATTTGAGACTAGCGCATCATATTAGTACTTTGTAATTTTATTACTCTGCCCGGCGTGATTATATTCTGAAATGAATACATTTATCACACTTGTTTCGAGATATATTGATGCCTTAGAAGGGTGACATTAAAATGATACCGTACGAAATCACAATATCATTAGGGGAATATGTTGTATTCTTCCTTACTGTTATTAGTTACCCCAACTCATTGAAACTGAGATCATTTTATTTTATAAGTTGGGTTAATAACTGGAGGATTGTTGAAAAGAAGTATTTGCGGATCATCATCAGTGCACTCCGAAAATGCCAATAAGTGCTCAGATCCCCTCCTCAGCGATTCTCGCAGTGTCCAGCGACTGACGACTCCAGTTATGTGTGGTTTATAAGTCTTCTTTCACGACAACTGTTTCTTGTTTCTGGCTGTTCTCATCTGAACTCACATCTCTTTCATCCGAAGAAGTGAGTGGACTCAAGGTTGTCGAAGTCATGTGCCCTTCCCACATCTCGGAGGGCATTGATGATGCCTGCCCAATCCATTGTTTGACCGTCCTCACTGATAGCGCATCTTACCAACCTGTTCGCACCTTTATTTGCCAGTGCTCCCACATGTCCTGGGACGTAGACAAAAGTGACCTTACGCATTTTTTACTTCTGCATGACTCTACCCATTGCATGAGTACAGAGCCCGCCTCCACTTTTTTTTTTTTTTAATCATGATCACCGAATAACTCAGTATGCACTCAGTATGTGGGTGTAGTCTTGTGATTCTAACCAGATGAATGCCCTGGTCACTGCAATCACCTTCATCGTCACACTACTTGCGGTCATAACGTATGCACCAGTGTCTTCCTTGAATATCCTGTCTACCGAGCGTGCTGTAAATGACCATGCGCTCTTTTGTTGTTTCAACTGGAGAATCATATTTCGCCTTATTGCAAGGTCAGCGTACCTTAGTTACAACATTTATATCTAGAGTGGGAATCTATGTTCAAGACTAAGATCTGAGAAACAGGATTTTGTTTAGAAAAATAGTGTTGTTAACGACAATAACTGTCAGTGGGTGTACGTTATAAGCCAAGGTTACTTTGTCACATTTGGGAAGTTGAAATGATTTGCTTAATCATAAAAATGCTACAAATAGCATTTCTTGAAATTCAAAAAAGAATTAGAGAAAGGGTACAGAATGTAATACAAATGAAATGGAGTGCAGTCCGCGTTTCTTGCATTACATTTTCAAGAATATTTGCGTTTTAGTTTTATAGAATTGTGATTTACAATACATGTAAACTGAATTTCTGGCCGCTATGATGTTTCATGTTGTGCTGCGAACATTTTCGTTATTTTTTCAGCGATTCTTAAGAATTATTTTGCTGATTATTGTCTTATTATCGTTATAATTTTCGAGGTGCTAATGGTTAAAAAAAAACCAATGCACTTCTGAATTGAGATAATTATTTTCTTGTTTAGGGGCACAACTGTGTAGCGGCACGGGCGTAATATCGACCACATTACCCCATAAATCATGTGCCGAAGATCTGTAAAATTTATGGTCACTAACACCATATTCCCTATACGCCACTTGGCGTGGCGGGAGTACTTTACTTTTTTTAATGCCCTATAGCTTTGTTCTTTTTCTTTGAAATATTTTTTTTCTTTGCTAATGTTTCTGATAAATATTTGAATTCTTATCGAACTGGTGAAAGCTCTAACTTGTACTCTTAAACTATAATGTTTATGAAATCTACATTATGCTTTATACATATGTTCATAGATAAAGACATTATAATCCATTGCTACATAAGTAAGCAAATGGTTACTATTCACTTTACTGTGCACATTATTTTGCTACACCACTATGACATAGTTAATTAATACCTTAATACAGATTTTTTATTACAGAAATGCAGATCAGAAATAAACATAGAAGGCTTACGTGTCAGGTTTTCAAGCGTAACTGAGGAACACAAAAAATTGTAAATCAATTTTAAAAATAAAATTGTTCATTGTGTGTTGGCAATCACCCATTTAAAGCTGCAACCATACTATTTTTTATATTTATTTTTCTCTACAAACTGTTAAGCCCTGCACTTCTCATGATTTATGTCTGGGTGTTCTGGCATTCCCGTCTCCCAATAGTAACTGATAGACATCAGTGGTTTGTTTTCGAGGGTGTTATTCAGCGCATCTAGAGCTTTGCATGCGACTCTTAATTGCATTTCGTTCCCCGCCATTGAACAATTATGGAACATTTATTGAGGGCTAAACAGTTTCACCAGTCATATCCATCCTGTACTGTTCGTGGAAGCCTTTCAAGTGGCTTTTAATTTGTGGATGATATCTCCAGTCCCATCATGTTGATGAACTTATTAAGCAACGAGGCTTTGCAAATTCTGTTTTAGAGTCTTGATACGTTTATTATATACTACTATTAAAACATGTTTATCACAAGAATGAACAGTCGGTTTTGTAATAGCCCATATAAATAGGACACTTGATAATTAACCCTTACATTATTTATGGAAGCGTCAAGGAATTATTGTCTCACGTAAAATTAAATAAGTTACACGGCGTCATTGTAACTGGATGAAGACACAAATACACTTACGGGAATCGAATCCAGGAGTAACTGTGTAGAAACACAAATATATGCTCGTGTTATTTAATATATATAATTTTTTTTTTAAATTGTCTTCACTTTAGATTGCAATATACATATATCTTCTTGTAACTTTATATAATACGCAGAAACAATCTTAGCATTTGACCATTATAAATCCTTTATCTGTGCTTCTGATGCGGTTCAGGCTAATTGTATATTCGTTATAAATGTAACATTAAAATAAATTCGTACTTGAAATTTGATTTTCTGTGGAATAATATAGATTATGCCTTGGTTGTCCCTACGTAACGGTTT
>JAVIAB010000046.1:9792505-9882505 GCA_032433765.1 Megaustenia siamemsis
ATCTAGCAAAGTAGAGTGCCAAGAAATAATCACAATTTTAGAAGGCATAACCGTAGACAGCAAAGATCAAAGAATAATAAATACAATGTACTGGCAAATAAAAGAGTAGCCACAAGCACTGGAAATTATTTGAGAATGTTTCAACAAATAACAAGAGAGTTAGACAAGGTTATGTGGTGTTACCAGAATAATTTAGTATGTATAGTTATAGTATTTTAAGATCCATACGGGGCATGCCTGTGATAACAATTGGAGATCATAATATAATATAATCTAGGTATGCTGATGATACAGTCTTAATCGCTAAGAATAAAAAATGAGTTACAAGAAATGTTAGACATTATATGAAGAAACGAACAAATAAAGGAATAAGCCTTAATAGCAAAAATACAGAAGTAATGGTACCAGGAAAGAAAAAGACGCCGCGGCAAGCACAATAAAGACAAGTTGAGCATTATTTAAAAAAAAGGTAAATGAATTTAATTATATGAGAATAATTTTAACCTCAGACACTAGATGTGCAAAAGAGATGAGATGCATAATGGCCCAGGTGAAAGAGCTTTCTAAGAAAATGAGGAAGATACTGTGCAATCCATTTTTTGACAATATAGACAAGAACAAAATTTCTTAAATGTTATGTAGAGCCAATCTTAGCATATTGATACGAATCATGGACATCAGGAGAAACAGACAAGAAAATCACTGCTGGCTGTAAAAAATTGGATTTCCAGAAGAATATTTAAAATACCACGGTCAGCTCGATGGAATAATGAAAACGTTCTGAAAAAGGCCAAAGCAAAAAGAGAGCTAATTTACAATATTAGGAAGAAACAATCATCATGTTTTGGCTATGTAATGAGAAGGGAAGAACTAGGAAAGTTGAGCGGCGAAGAGATAGAGAGAGGCAACGAGAAAAAAAAAATACAAGACAGCTTAAGAGAATGGCTTGGCAGAAGGTCAACAACGGAAAGGATAAATACATGTTGATATCGAAAGTTGTGAGATACATGATCACCTACGCCAGCTGGCATGAAACGTGATGATGTTGATCAAACTGTGAGTCCGTCTCATCGGAGTGTTATATAATGCATGATTATTCTTTGAATTCCATTGAAACTTGTTTAATTAGATTATCAAATCCTTGTCTATCTTCATCAAAAAAGAAAATGTGCGACTACATATTTTCATCATCGTCCCGTAGAAAAAAAAAAATAATTTACGAGGTCAAACGTGGCATGCGTTTCATAGAGTCCATCTTTCGTAGAAATAATATAAACTATACTAGTAAAGTGTCTTTGGTGCCAGTGACTAAGAAACTGACAAAATAAATATCTAAGCAGTGAGTTTGTGAATAGTTCTATTTTTTTCTCTTATATTAAGTATCCTAGTAATGTCATTCTGAAAGTGGTAATAACCACTCATTTAATCCACACACAGAAAGTAAAATACCTTGTTCTAAGTTATGATTTATATACACGCACATGCACGCACATGCACACACACCCACACACACACGCACACACACACACATAGATATAGATATATATATATTGATCTTTCGAGCCGTAGTCTCTGTTCTGTGCAAGCAGCTCTATCTCATTGAGGGAGCCGATCTCTGTTGCTCATGCCTCTCTCATCAATGTTCTTCTCTGTGTCTCTCTGGATCTTTCTATTTTCCTATTACCTGTTGTTTCCCAAATGAGGGCTTGCTATTCGGTTATTATTTCTATCATCACATGTCCAACATATGACCATCGTCTTTTCTTGATTACTGAAGATATTAGTAGTTGATTGAAGATTTCTCTAATTTTCTCGTTTGTTTTGAATTCGTTAGACAGGGAAACAATGGAGAAGTTATTTTTCTACGCCTTGGTATAGATCCGTTGATCAGAGGTTTAACAAGCAGCTATCGTAAAAACGATTTTGTTATTAATGAAACGTAGATCTGACATAGATATACTTACGTGAAATATGTATAGTATGAGCTGCGTTAAAAGTATGCAAATTAAATTATTTCACTAACATTTAGAGGTGGAAGAAGTAATCAGTGCTAACGACAATGAAATGCAATGTCTCCAAAATATGTGGCAAAGATTATATGTTTTAGTCCACTTCACGATCACGAAAATCGCACATTATTTAGTTTGAAAAGAATACCAATAAAACATGTTTTTTTTCCTCTAGACAAAGAAGATAAAAGGAACACAATTACAAGTAAAATATATTATTGTATTAAAGTTTGTTAAGTTGATAATTATTTTTATTTATAGAATTGGGATTTTCATGAAATTGTACAATTCAGACACGACTACATCTACACGTTGAAACACATTTTCTTCTGTTTACACATTCTTCTATCGTGATAATAATGGTACGTCTTAGTTTGCCAGCATCATGTTACGTTTGTCACTTTTAGTTTATAGTATCTCAAATCTCATGTGTTTGATGTGAACCATTCTCGGATACTGCCAATATATCATTTTTCCATCACTCAAAAAAAATTATTAGTGAGTGTAGTCTGCATTTAATGTTTTTTATTGTTAATGATATACTTTGTATATTTGTTTCTGACAATCGGATGTACTGTGAACGTTATCAACATTTTAGTGGTGTATTGTCTATTCTTAATTATACTATATATATATATATATATATATATATATATTATGACCTATCCTCGATAGGCCAACATGTTCACGGTTCGACAGACAAACATATGTGTTTTACAACAATAGCGCCTTCATTGAATGTATTTCCTGAATGCAAAAAGTATAGGTTGGTAGACAATAGCGCCTTCATTGAATGTATTTCCTGAATGCAAAAAGTATAGGTTGGTAGACAATAGCGCCTTCATTGAATATATTTCCTGAATGCACAAAGTATAGGTTGGTAGATTGGTGGGTGGAGGAGGACAATTAGAAATGATCAAAATGTGAGAAGGCAAACATAACAAAATGTGTGGTATACAAGAGGCATATTTAGGACACGAAAGATGTATATGGCTGACCACCGTGCAAGCGATTGAAGCCTCAACACGCACTATTTCAAAGAAGACTATGGATATAAATTCTAACTTATGTCAGGAAAAAATGTAAGCCTGTGAAAAGTGGATTTGTAGAAGAGTGGGAAGAATTGGATGGACAGAAAAGAAAACAAATGATGAAGCTTTAAAACAACTAAAAATGTAAAGAGTGGAGATGTAGAGACTAATAAACACAATTCAAACATGACAAGTGTGATTTTTAAGGCATGTTGAAAGACACAGCAACGCAACTAACGCAATATTGGAAGGAGAAGTACAAGGCAAAAAAGACAGAGGCAGAATAGGACTAAGCGAAAGATTAAAACGTATGTCACCTCAATGGTTAATTATCGCACGACAAGAAAAACGAGAGTTCGTTGGCGATGTGATTTTATGCATACGCATTTGACCTGAAGCCATTTGAGGCAAAATTGATTTCCCACCTAAAAGGCTTTCAGAGTCGACTCAACCACTTTAGATGGTTACCAGAAATATTCTCTGGGAAGGAAATGCAGTGAGGAAGAAACCTGACCACACTAAATTATGAAGCTTTTGGATAATATAATGAAGACCCTACATTCCATTATTCAAGATAAATGCCATTGCCTTTTATGCTCAGAAACAAATACAACGCGTTTTCCGTATTCTGAGTTTTTGTCTAATTCAGGAAATAGTTAATTAGATCTTATCAAATCAGAAGAGAAACATATTTACTTACGGATTGAGCCGTCAGATGGAAGAACTGTGAATACAATACAAATATTTAAAAAAATATCAGTAATTGCAACCCAGTAAAATTGGTAACCATAAGAAAGAGATTGTTTATTTTAATCCTAACAATATGGGGAGGGGGTGTCCGGTTAGCGCAATCGATAGGCGGTTGGCTTACCACGGCAACAGCCGGGGTTCGTACCCTGGCGAGGACACCTGGGTTTTACTAATTCCCTAAAAATTAGTAGGAGCCGCGATAGCTCAGTGGTTAGTGAACTGGACTACTACGGACAAGGGGTAGGGTTCGATCCCAACCGACGGCTCCGGGTTCACCCAGCCTTAAATGGGTACCGGATTTTTTCTGGGAAAGTAAAAGCAGCACGGGCGTAATACCGACCACATTACCCCAAAAATCATGTGCTGAAGGTCTGTAAAATATAGGGTCACTAACACCATATTTCCCTATACGCCACCTATTTTCTCGCCTCATTTAATATTTTTCTTCCCTTGTTGAAATCAGTTGAAATTACTCTCTTTCACATCATGCATTTATTTATGTTCTCTGTAGTTTCTATCTCTTTCGAAATGTTATCTTCTGTATCTTCAAATAAACGTTTTAGAAAGTCGAGCTATCTGCTAGTTTACTTTCAATGCGCAATAATTACTTTTCCCTCAGTGTATTTGTTAACCACGTATTAGAGAAAGTATTTTGCGAATACAATATTATAGTTTAAGTTATTTGTGTGTATGCTTCATGTTTTCTTTGCTTGGGCGGGTATTTTGTATTATTTCATGTCGCTGCATTATTAATTATCTAGGGCCAGATACCAGGGTTATCATTTTTCTAATATCAGTTTTCAGTATGGTCAACAGCTGACGCTTTGACTCGCGACTGTTAATTTTAAATGTGACTATCACTTGCCATGTTCGTATAGTTACAACATACTTCCAAGTGACAACCACTATCACTTACGATGTTCGTATAGTTACAGCATACTTCCAAGTGACAACCACTATCACTTGCGATGTTCGTATAGTTACAACATACTTCCAAGTGACAACCGCTTCTTCAATAGTTGTTGAGGTTGTGAATCAAAGTGATTCTGATTTTAAGTTTCGGATTCATTGTTACCACATTATCGCTATCAATATTCATTAATACTACCATTATTACGCTCCATTCTTTTCGTTTTCGAATCTGACAGTTTTGGTAATATAATGTCGACTTTACGATATTTCGAATTCGCCTTTTCTCTCGGTGCTCTCTTTTTCTCTTTCTCAGGTTTAAGTCTCCTCTTCTGAACGCTAGATTAATGTTTCTAACCTGAATCAGGCATATGTGTTTATGTTCTACTTTAATTGAACTCAGTATAAAAAACTTGGTAACTCTTTAGGTCAACTTTCAAATCTTGGCACACCAAAAGCAAATGTCTATAATTTTCTAACGACAGTTTAGTCCATTGTGAAATAAATAACTTACTAACGTTATTATTAATCGGCAGGGCAATCATTGCATACATGAAGATCTTGCTTAGAATTACGTTTCTTTATACTGTACGTTTGTGGAAAAATCAAAGAACGGTCCTCTTTTCCTTTGCACGTACTATCAGAAATGTGTTCAAATTATACAAAACGTATACTAGAAATTAAAACAAAGTTTGAGCTAGGCTTCTCTATATATAATTGAAAACATACATAAAAAAAAAAAAAAAAAATTAAAGTTAGTGAACTTTGATTCTATAATTTTTTTGACACTCTGAGATTGTGTAACATGAAATGAACTTACGGGAAAAATCTCCAGAAAGAACTGTAGAAAAGAAATATAACAATAATATGCGTGTGTGTATATATACATATTAGCAGAGAACATAAAAACAAAAAACTATATAATTATATAGATTTAATTCAGATGCTGTCCGCTTTGATGTGAAAATATTTTCATTTTTTTTTTTATTTTCGTTTTTTTTCCTGATTAAATAAATAGATATACTTAGAAGATAATTACAACATATCTCCTTTGAGTATCATATAATCAGTTAGGCTTTTGATTTATTGAACACTCATGTGTGTGTGTGTGTGTGCTGAGTGACTCAATGAATATAAACCTAAAAGTAGAGTCAGGACTTAATCGGCGTCAATGGTTTCGATCAATGCACAGAATCAAGATTTGCAGGATCACCTTCGTGTGTATCCCAGGCTGTGCTGGTGTTGAGGGCAGCAACAGAGGAGACAAACTGATCGGTTCGACAATGTTAGCTGCTGGACAGCCAGTGTGTCAGTCATATAGCATGAACAATCTATGAAAGTGTGGCTGAACATAAGTACAAGTATATGGCTATGTAGATTGTGTGAACATGGAGTGAAGATCGATGTTGCAGGAATAGAGCGATATTTTGGACGATTGAGAAGATTTGTCAACCAACACCGAAGTGGCACAATTGGACCATGTGTGCTGAAGACCATGTTTAGAAGATCGGATCATCTATGAAAATGTCCTGGGTGCTGTGATGATGACACTAATTTAACATGACATATTTTTCATGTTGAGAAAATGTCTGCTTTTTACCATTCCTTTTCTATTGTTTATTTATGCTTTATATATCGGGTCACTGTTACAACATGTGAAAGTCAGCTACATAATAAAAAAATATTTCTAGATTAATTCCAGCAAACTTGATATTCACTTGTAAGATTTGTCAGTGTATAGTCTTTGTAACTTTACTCTTTTTACTATGTTATGCAAACATTATTCTTTGCTGGTCATACAAAAAATATATCTGCTGGATTTGTTTGTATTCTTATCAGTTTGGTGATAGTGTTTCGGTATCACCAGCTTTCCTTAAATTAATATTTGCATATGCATTCATGCTTAGATGACATTCCCTTGTGACTTTAAAATTTTGCTCAGTGAATATATTGATTAAACATGGTTTTAGAATGCAGTAATATGTTACTTATCATTTATATCAATAAGTGGAGAATTCTCACACTTATATTTTGTAATATTTGTTTACCAATTTTGCTACACATACGAATATATATATATATATATATATATATATATATATATATATATATATATATATATATATATATATATATATATGTATATATATATATATATATATATATATATATTAGAAAAGTGATGTGTAGTTTCATTGAAAAACGATTAATAAATATCGGTTCATATCATTATAATATATTTAAGTTCGGCTTGTGCACACCGTGAGCTGTGCATTTCATCTGTTTTGGTCGTGTTTCGATAATCAAATTGTTTACGATGAATGATGATATTGTGTGATGTAGAACCGATGGCTGCGTTCACCTTCTGTGCGGTTTCATCTTATGTCTTTTTGGCTTGTGCTGAGACAGCTATGATGGGGGTTACAACTACATTTCTTTGTTTAGTAGATGAGATAGTAATTCAGATGATTCCACTGGCACGGGCGGATGAGCAATTATGGATTTTATTTCATTTTCAGTGATACCGGGGCCCTCCATAAACAAAACCATAATACGTTTTCTTTCACCATAATCGGATTTTTAAAAAAAATTGATTAAAAAGAAAACTATTCTAAGAAAGATAACATGTAAACATAATATTTTGTTTGTGTGTGCTATGTTTCGATTGTGGTGTTTACTACTATACTCAAATAAATAAATATGTTAAGACAATTATATACACATTATTGAATATAATAAACATTTTCGCATTCAGATGAAGAATTTGGACATTTTCAAACATTCAAAACTGATCTAAAGTTTATATTTATATTGATACATATATTTACTTACGGGTGCCAACGCCAGCTGTAAAAATAGAATGCAACATTTCAATTATATTGAATGTATACGTTATAGTGAACTTTGTAAATGATATATGTTTAAACACATAGACAGAGATAGAGTAATAAAAACAAAACACAAGGAGCCCTCAATAAACGTTGCGAGAAAACCAGGCACAAGGGTCGACTACGAAAATGATGGCTGGATGGAATATTAGAAGCTCTAGGAAACTTAACAGAAGTAGAGGCGAACAGAACTAAGAAGCTCGCAGAATCAGGAAGGAAAGTATAGTAGGATTCCTACTCAGCGGATTCATTTATGAAAAGAACTGTGTGAGAAAATAGATTCTTAACTTACTATAGTATACAATCGAAGTAACTGTCCCATATTTTCTGTACCATATCTTGTGTCATATTTAAAAACTTGTATAGCCTTTATCACAATATAAAATATATAAGCGTTTGTCTACTTACAGGATCCACTTCCGACAAAAACTGTGTGAAAACAGATAGTTAGCATTAAACTTTGTTAAAAAGAATTGTAAAAAATGAATATTTTATTTTCTACACATATAGTTATCGATAATTTAACAATATATGTAACTTTAATGCGCACAGAGATAAAACTTAAACTTATTTGAAACGTTTTAATTGACATTTTTTTCTTAGAATAGCAAAGAAATATGCAAATAAAATGTTATCTCATTTCTTAACTTTAAATAATATTGCTAAAAGTAGGATTATGCAACAATATATAAAAAAAAAAACTAAAAATGCATTAGTTTTTTATTAAAATACTTTTTAACAGATATTTTCTTTTCAAACGCTGTTCAATCTGCCTTTCATTTAGACTTAAACATATGGATATTTAGGACATAAATAATAACTAAATTAAATTACATCAAAGTCTAAATTTTTATAGATGGATATTTACTTACCGGATTTTTTTATTGAAAGAACTGTGTGAGAAAATAGATACTTAACATTCAATAAATATTATAAAAAAGGCAGAAAATTTAGTACCTTATTTTCAACACACATTATCACCTAAAGGTTAGCAAGATATTTAACCTCAATGCGTTCATGTTAAAAGTGGTAACACCTTGGAATTGTTAAGCTATCATTTTTTTCGCCGGCAAAAAAATAATTTACACAAATGGATGAGCTAATAAATATAACGAAAAAAACATAACGCATCAAGAAACATACTGAAATAATGTTCATGCAATTTAGCAAAGAATGACTGACAATGGAAATAAATATAATCGTTTGATATATTTTGAAGAGGTTTGTCAAAAGTGCTCAAAATAAGCTCGAGATTTCAGGATGGCCGAGGATAAGATAACCGTTTCTCATGTTGCATATTTAAGCACTCAAAGCAGATCTAACATTTATATTTCATTTTAAACATATAGTTATTTACAGGAACCATTGTCAACTATAAAAAGGGTTTCATCATTTCAGTTATATTTAATTGATAAGTTATATTATACTTTGTAAATTGTATACATCTTTAATTTCATAGATATATGCATAGAAAATATTGTCACACATTTCAACTTTAAAACCGAATCGTTTAAAGGGAAGATTTAGCAGAAATGTATTTTTGAAACACTAAAAATGCATTTTAGTTAAATTTAAATGTTCTAAAAATAGTATTGAATATTGAAAACTGTATTTAAGAATCTCTGATATCAGATTTTAAGTATTCGATATTGTGTGTCCGATATTTTGTGCACTTTGCAAACCACACAAAAACACCATAGTTCTAGGGGATTTTAACGCAAAAGTAGGAAAGGAAAGAGTTCAGAAGTAGTTGGTCACTATGGCTTAGGCGATAGGAATGAAAGAGGTGAGAAACTTATTGACTGGGCAAGAACACACAACATGATGATATGAAACACCTGGTTTACGCAACATCCACGACGACTGTGGACATGGAAAAGCCCTGGGGACAACGCACGTAATCAAATTGATTATATAATGATAAGCAATAGATTTAGAAACAGTCTGGTGTGTGTGAAAACTAGACCAGGGGCAGATTGCAATAGTGATCATGTACCAGTTGTGGGAAAGCTTAAAGTAAAATTAAAAACAACAAAACGAGCCCCAGTTAACATCAACTTAAATTTAGATTTACTAAAATCAGACAAGAAGCTGCAAGACAAATATTAAATAGCAATTCAGAACCGGTACACTGTAATAGAGAAGATACAAAACATTGATAAATAGTGGGAAATGCTAAAAGAATCAATGCAACAAACATCAAAAGAGTTTATATCACCAGTGAGGACAAATTCAGGAAAGAAATGGATGACAGATGACATTTTGCAGCTAATGGATACAAGAAGTAGAAATACAACACATAAAGATCAGTATAAGAGATTAAATAAAGAAAGTGTAGTAAAATGCAATGAAGCAAAATAAGCATGGCTGAAAGAGAGATGCAAAGAGATTGAAATGCAACAAAAAGGAGATGATAAAGCTATATACAAACAATCTGAGGAATTAACATGAAGAAAAACGCAATCAAAAACTGGATCAAAGGATGGAGAATTCTTGATTCATCAAGAAATCATAAGGGAACAATGGACAGAATACATTAAAGATTTTTGTAATGATGAATGAACGGAAGTGAATATTAAGGATAATGGAGAAGGCCGAGAAATACTCAGAGAAGAAGTAGAAGACGCCTTGCGCAATATGAAAGCAGGCAAAGCTCCTGGGCCAGATAATATAACTAAGGAAGAGATTGAAGCCATTGGCGATTTTGGAATAGAAATAATAACAAAAATATTCAATGATATCTACAACAGCGGATATTTACCAGACGACATGCTCAAATCAATATTCATAGCCCTACCAAAGAAATCGGGTGCGATTGAATGCGATGATCATCGCACAATAAGCCTTATGAGTCATATGATTAAGATATTACTAAGAATCATCATGCGAAGAGTGTGAAACAAAATCAGTCCAGAAATTAGCGAGGAAAAGTGTGGTTTTGTTAGAGATAAAGGAACAAGCACTGCCATTTACATCATAAGATCTTTAGTAGAAAGAGCCATAGAGGTGAACACAGATCTATACCGATGTTTCATAGATTACACCAAGGCATTTGACAAAGTAAAGCACCAAGAAATAATCAAAATTGTAGAAATCATAATCGTAGACAGCAAAGATCTAAGAATAATAAAGATCATGTACTGGCAACAAACAGCGGCCTTAAGAACTGGAAACCAATTGGGAATGTTTCAACAAATAAAACAGGGTGTTAGACAAGGTTGTGTGCTGTCACCAGATTTGTTTAATATTTATAGTGAGATTATTTTAAGATTTATAAGGGACATGCCAGGAATAACAATTGGAGGTCATAATATAAATAATCTAAGGTATGCTGATGATACAGCATTAATCGCTAAGAGTGAACATGAGTTACAAGAAATGTTGGACATTATAATGAAAGAAAGCTAAAATAAAGGACTCAGCCTTAATAGCAAAAAGACAGATGTAATAGTGACAACAAAGAAAAAGACATCACCTCAGTGCAAAATAAAGACAAGTGGAACAATATTAGAACAGGTAAACGAATTTAAATATTTGTGAACTTTGTTAACCTGGCGGAAGAAATAAAACAGAAGTGAGATGCAGAATGGCTCGGGCAAAAGCAGCTTTCCAAAAAATGAGGAAGATACTCTACAATCCATTTTTGACAATAGAAACAAAAAAAGAGTTCTTAAATGTTACGTAGAGCCAGTCTTAACATATGGATGCGATTCATGGACAATAGGACAACATACAAGAAAATCACTGAGTCTGTAGAAATGTGGTTTTATAGAAGAATGTTGAAAGTACCATGGACAGCTAATAAGAGTAATGAAGATGTTCTCAGAGAGGTCAAATCAAAAAGAGAGCTAATTTCCAATATTAGGAAGAAACAATCATCATTTTTTGGCCATGTAATGAGAAGAGAACAACTGGAATATATTGTAGCAACTGGAAACATTGAGGGACGAAGAGATAGAGTGATCTATCTATCTATCTATTGTCCTTTCGAGCCGAAGACGGCACATAGGGCAGAACTACAATCTCAAAAACAGAAACCCCTGCGTGCCGTAGTGGCACATATTGCAGAGATCACTGCTTCTAAAATCTATGGTTCTGTTTCCATAACAATGATTTTTACAATGACAGCTTGTCAAGCCATCGATAGATAGAGTGATGCAAAGAGAAAAATAAATTAACATACAGCTTAAGAGAATGGCTTGGCAGAGGGTCAATAACAAAAATGATAAATAGCTGCCGAGATCTAAAGTTGTGGAGAGACATGATCACCTACGCCAGTAGGCCCGGTACTTGATGATGATGATAGTTATCGATAATTAGAATTAAAAATTTTAATTAAATATATTTAACCTGAATGTGCACACAACATATTAAAATTACGTGTATGCGTTTCAGCAAAGAATGATTGAAGGTGGAAAAGAAATGGAAAATGTACACGAAGTCTGTGAGAAATACCTTAACGACCATACATATTATTGTAAGATGAAGAGAAGGTTTTGCATTTCCACAGCTAGTCAATGAAAGCTGTCTACACATTTCGCTTGTGTTGTGTCGTCTTTTCTGCCAGCTGTTGCAATGTGAATAGGTGTGTTTATCATATGTTTATTCGGAACCCAATTCAAGAATCGCTTAAGTAGAGTTATGTTATTGGTTTCAGCTTTGTTTCTAGAATTTTAGCGTCTAATTATACAACATGTAAAACATTACATTTTGTATATTATGTTTGTGCCTAATTTCATAGATATATGCAACGAAAATAGTCTACTATCATCTACATTCTATTATACATTTCTACTTTAAAACCGCATCGGTCAAAGAAGATTCAAAATAATTACAAGCACACGCAATTAATTATTGTTTTAATTAGAAATCATCTAAATTGTATTTTATATTAAGAACTGTTTTCAAGTTGTAATGATATTATATTTTAACTCTCCGATATTGTGTACCCGATATTTTGTGTCATATTTACAACCTTAAATATATTTTACCACAATGTAGACTTAACTGTTGTATATCTACTTACCTGATCCACTTCCGACAAGAACTGTGTGAAAACAAAAAAAAAAAACATTCATTACTCATTGTTAAAAAGAAACATATGGAGCAATATTTTGTTTTCTATCTCATCTAGTCATCGATCTTTCTCTTCATCTTTCTTCTTTTCACTTTTCACTGATACCTTAAAGGTGTCGTGGTTTATATCATTTGTCGTTCTTGAGCTACTCGAACAGTTTGAATTAGTGACTTTCCTTTGTTGTTACATGTCTCTGTCACTGCATCTATCCATCTTCTTTTGGGTCTTCCTCATGGTCTTTTTCCATGCATTCTCGAGAAGAACGCCCTTGATGGTGATTGATAAGGATTCATTCTGACAAGGTGGCCAAATCATTTAAGTTGTTCTATATATTCTTGGCAGGGTTATGTTCCTACTATTTTTCTTATAGTTTCATTTGGTATTCTATCTCTATTCATAAGATTCACAGATAAGTGCCTATTCATAAGATTCACAGATAAGTGCTGTTTTCCAGTGAAATTTCCTGTTTATTTGTTTGTTTTTATTTATTTTTTGAGGGTTCATGTGAGTGTGCGCGCTTTCTATTTGATGTTAATCACTTTGCTTCTTTTGATTCATTGCATTTTGTTATAATTTCCTTCTTTCATCACTTATTATTGTTGTTACACTATTGAACGCCTCAAAAAATGTCGGTTGTGTTTACGCCGGTCTGTTGTCAAGGACGCGTAAGTCATTTAATTTGTAGAAAGCTCACAGTGTTTCCGCGTGCTGCTGAGCAAGTTACTGGAGCTGGCCAGTTTATAACGTGGAACGGGTTCTAGGCCGTGCGACTGAGCAAGTGCACGTGAGTCTAGGCCATCCAAAGCAACAACGTTCAGCGACGTTCATCTTTAAAGACGACGGTAAGAAGTGTAAGTTTTCAGATGCAGCCCAAACTACATCATCGAAGAAGGAAAACACGACGGGGCAAGAGGGGTGGCACTAAACTATCAAAGTGTGAGAGGCTAGGCCTAAAGTATGTGCGCGTTACTTATTGGAATTGTGGGTCCATTAATCAACGACGGCCCATTCTTGATAAGCTACTGTGCGGCGCCGATATAATGGTTTTGCAAGAAACTCTTCTTGGTGACAGGACAGTAAGTACTCCTGGCTTTCATTGCTTTTACAATAGACGACACCTTGGGCAGGCCATCCTTGTGCGCAACAATATGGTGGCAGCTGAGGTTGATATGTCTGCGTGGAACAATGCAGAATTGCAGGTACATGCGGTTAGGGTGCAGACCCCAGTTCATTTCGTGATTGTTAATGTGTATGCCTGTAGTGGGCAGGTGAACACACAACAATGGCAGAATCTCTTCGAGTTCTATGAAGAGAATGTCATTTTCTGCGGAGACTTTAATGCTAGAGGAGACCAGTGGGGCAACGTCATAACCAACAAGCAGGGAGAAGACCTAGAGAACGCACTGGTATCGGCCGATTTAGTGTGCTTGAATGATGGAAGGGCAACACGAATGGCCACTCGCACAGGGGACTCTGATAGTGTCATAGACCTGGCACTGGTGTCTTCCACCTTCGCACCGGTTTGCAGGTGGAGTGCATTGGGGTTCCACGGAAGTGATCACTATCCATGTGTCCTCTTAATTGAGAAAAGCGGAAATAAACGCCAGAGAAGAAAGCTCCACACATTCAACTACGAGAAAACAGACCAGGACGTCATTAGCAAAATCAGACATAGGAAACAGAGCGCCCCTCGTAGGAGGCAGGAGAGATGGGCGCAGCCACCCTGGTGGAACGTAGATGTCGAGGAAGCTTGGCGGAGCAAGAGACAAACGGTCAAGACATGGCAGAAAGCCAGAAGGTATGGTAGAACACAACCTGAGCTCTTGAAGCGTCTGAAAGTAGAGGTCGACCAAAAAATGATGCACTTTAAACTATGCGCTAAGCAGGCTAAGGATGACAAATGGGATGACTTCTGTAAAAAAGTGTGCTCAGAAAAATCGCTAGCCACATTCTGGCGCCTTCATCAGTGCATGAATGGCACACCACGACACAGAGGTATACCAGACTTTCAGAGCACAGACCAGATATGGCACAAATCTGATGAGAGCAAAGGGAAGGCCCTGCTTGCCCGCTACATTGAGCAGACGGACCAAAGAAATGAGGCTGTAAGAATGAGGATACGGGGATCTTTGTCAAATTTGTGTGAGGATGTAGGGCTGGAAGAAGATCTCATAATCACAACCGATACCATTCGCGCGACACTTAAAAGGTCACACAACACTGCTCCTGGTCCAGACGGTGTTCGGTACGATGACATAGGCGATTTAGCTGATGACGACTTGACAACACTGGCCAATGAGTTTAATGCCAGTATTCGGAGTGGCCAGATTAAGGAGGAGTGGCTACACAGCTACTTACAACCGCTACCGAAGCCAAACAAGGACCATTCTCAGATCAGTGCCTACAGAATCATCACAATGCAGAACACTGCGGGCAAGCTGCTGGAGAAAATAGTTTCCCGTGTCCTCACGTGTCGCCTTGAACAGAAACGCGTATTCCCATCCACACTCGGAGGTTATAGATATAACAAAGAGATAGGCAGTATTTGCCTATGATGTCTTCGAAGGCTTCCACAGACGAGAGGAGACATGTGCTGCTGCTATAGATCTGGAGGATGCATACAATAGGGTACCATTTGAATATCTCATGCATATGCTTCTCAAACTGGCGGTGAACCCCTTCCTCATAAGATGGATCGCCGCGGCACAGTTTCAGAGGAAGGTGATACTCAGATGTGGAAGTTGGTCTTCCGAGCCAACATCCATTTGTCCTGGGCTGCCACAAGGCTCACCATTGTCACCAGTTCTATTTAATGTGTACACAATAACGATCACGGCCCAACAGCTGGATGGGAGGGGAAGAACTATGACTTTTGCTGATGATATTCTGGTATATCGACAGGGAAGAGACAGACGGGGAATCGCCTCCACAATGCAAGACGAACTCGATCGCATTTCTTCCTGGTGTGGGGTTTCAGGTGCCTTGGTTAATCCTAATAAAGCATAAGTTTCATGTTCTCCCTTAACAATCATATCGTTAATACGACCACACCGGTAGTACGAATGGGAGCTGATGAGGTGACCAGGGACAAGTTGATGACATACCTCGGAGTTAAGTTTGATCGCAGCCTGTGTTTTCGGGACCACGTTGACCATGTGATAACAAAATTCCGCAAAGGATTAGCCGCCTTGAAGGTCATGGCAGCTGCCAACATCGAGCAGAGGCTACTTACTCTTCTGTTCCAGGGATTAGTCCTCGCACCAATCGAGTATGCCCTGGCCATTCTTACTGTCAGTACGACTCAAATTAATAGGCTGGAGAAAATACAAAATGAAGCCATGCGCATTATCCTGGGATGTACGAGGGACACTCCCTGTGTGGCAATGAGGTATCTTCTTGACTTTCCAACCATGGATGACAGAATCAAGATCTGGAGAGCACGAGCATACCTGAAGATTAGTACAGATACATAGCATCCATTGCACCACGTGCTCAACACAGAGAAAGGTACCAGGCTAAAAAGAGGCAAATCATGGGTGGGCCGAGCAGAAGATGTCATCAAACAGGTCTGTGGGCTTACCAATCTCAGCGTTGGTGAGGAGTGGATACCGGTGCCTACGTCATTCAAGGGGACTTTCTCATGTATTGTCACACTCGACAGGAAAAGTAGGGAACAGAACCCAGTCGTGGTTAATGCTGAGGTCAACGGTCTCATCTGCGATAACGCCGATGAGAAAGATGCAGTCATCTATACAGACGGATCTGTAAGACGACACGAAAAAAGTGCATGGGCATTTACAGCACGTTCGGCAGGCAGAATAGCCAAGGAAGACAGTGGTGCATACGCCATGACCACGAGTAGCATGACAATGGAGGTGATGGCAGTGACCAAGGCATTCAAATGGTTAGAGTCACAAGACTACATCCACGCATGTATACTGAGTGATTCGATGAGCATGATAAAAAAAGTGGAGGCGGGCTTTGTACGCATGCAATGGGTAGAGTCGTTGCAGAAATCCAAAATACATAAGGTCACCTTTGTCTATGTCCCTGGACATGCGGGAGTACGGGGAAATGAGAGAGGGGACAGGTTGGCTAGCTGCGCTGTCGTTGAGGACGGGCAACCGATGGATCGGGCGGACGTCATCAATGCACTCCGAGATGTGGGAAGAGCACAGTACTTCGACAAACACAGATCAACGTCGCTTCTTCGGTTGATGGAAATGGGAGTTAAGATGGGCACAGCCAGAAACGAGAAACTTGGTGGCCGTGTAAGAAGACTTATCAACCAACATAGAACTGGAGTCGTCAGTCGCTGGACACTGAGGGAATTGCTGAAGAGGGGATCTGAGCACCTATGGACATGTTCGGAGTGCAATGATGATGACCCGCAAATAACTCAATAACTCAATTCTATCTCTTCTTGTGTTGTTTGTTACTTTTCTCAAGCATTGCATCTCACATGTATTGATCTTTCTTAAATAGGATTTAGATAGGGTCTATGTTTGATTTTCATAGCACAACGTTGGTATGAAAATACTATTTATCATTTGTTGTTTAGCTGGCATAGAAATCTATGGATGTCTTAGCAATGGTGAAAGCTGGTATGTGACATCATTTGCTTTTTTGTATTCTCATGTCAATTTCTCTGTCTAGTTTTCCATCTTCTGTGAACATTGTTCCTAAATACTTGCATTCCTCTACTTGTTTAATTTCTTTGTCGTTGATCTTGATGTTTAATGGGTGTGTTAATTTGCTTATTCTTATAGCCTCTGTTTTTGATGTGTTAATTATCATACTGTAGTTGAATTTCGTTTCCTACGGGCATTGAAATTCACTTATATCTTAAATTTAAGTCATCGATAATTTAGCAAAATATATTTAATCTCAATGCGCACAGTGCTAAAACTCAAACTTATTTAATTGTAATTTTAAACGCGTGAAATTATATTCATGCCAAATTAAACAACGAATTATTTTTTTAAAAAATCATATTTCTCTACTTTAAATAATATTGTTAGAGGTAGGATTCTACAACAATATATTTTGAAATAACTAAAAATGCATTATGTTTCTTTACAAGTTTTGTTGTATCTTTCACATATTTTTTTTTTCTCTTCATCGTGTTCAACTCGCTTTGACTTACACATTCGAATATAAAAAGTAAAAGTAAAGTACCCCCCGTCACGCCAAGTGGCGTATAGGGAAATATGGTGTTAGTGACCCTATATTTTACAGACCTTCAGCACATGATTTTTGGGGTAATGTGGTCGGTATTACGCCCGTGCTGCTTTACTTTCCCAGAAACAATCCGGTACCCATTTAAGGCTGGGTGAACCCGGAGCCGTCGGTTGGGATCGAACCCTACCCCTTGTCCGTAGTAGTCCAGTTCACTAACCACTGAGCTATCGCGGCTCCCACTAATTTTTAGGGAATTAGTAAAACCCAGGTGTCCTCGCCAGGGTACGAACCCCGGCTGTTGCCGTGGTAAGCCAACCGACATTCGAATATATTGCACATAAATGTGGCCTACCAATGCCAGTTCTGCACCCATGATGCAGAACAAATTGGAAAAATAATCTCTACAGAGATAAAATGTGTCACGCGAATGACAGGAAATAGTATGAGAGATAAGATCAGAAATGAAGACATATGAGAAAAAAGCTAGGAATAGCCCACGCCATAGAATTGTTGATAAAACAACAGATATAATGTTTTGGCCATGTGACAAGACAGAGTAATCCAAACAAAACCCAGCGAGCCCTTAATACACGTTGTGAGAATAACAGACTCAATGGTCAACCACAAAAAAGACAGTTTGATGGAATATAAGAAGCACTAGGTAACATAACAGCAACAGAAGCGACAAGAAAGCAAAATACCTCAAATTATATCTTCCATCGACGCTGAAAGGCAAATGAGGAAGGAAAGTAGAAGAAGAAAAGAAGATAAGAGGCAGAAGATAAAAACCTAAAATAAATTATATCAATGTCTAAAAATGTATAGACGGATACCTAATTTGCGTAAATATTTACGGAAAAAAATTGTGTGAGAAAATACTCTCCATATTTTCTGTCCGATATTTTGTGCGATATTTACAATCTTAAATATATTTCTACACAATACTTTGTTGTACACTATATTGACATATATTTTCTTACCTGATCCACTTCCGGTAAAAACTGTGTTGAAACAGTTAGCATACGTTAAACATTGTTATAATGATACGTAGAAAGGAATATTTATTTTTCTACACATCTAGTCATCGTATCTTTAGCAAAATATATGTTACCTCAATGCGCACAGAACTAAAACTCAAACTTATTTTAAACGTAAATATAAACGTTTAATATTATATTCATTCTTAATTTAACAAAGAATTATGGAAAAAAATTTCCTACTTCTTATCTTTAAATAATATTGTTAGAAGTACGATTCTGCAACAAAATATTTTGAATGAACTAAAAATACATTAGGTTTTTTTAAAGACTTGTTCTTTTTATACGTGTTGAACCCGCTTTTGATTTAGACTTATAGTCTTAGAAATAGTCTGAGGAAGGCAAGTTGAAGAAGAAGAATGCAACTTTAAAAAAATTATATCAATGTTTACATTCTATAGATGGATACCTAATTAGCGGATTTATTTATGAAAAGAGTTGTGTGAGAATATAGACTTAACTTACAAAGGACTACAATCGGACTAACTGTCCCACATTTTTTATTTATTGTTTTTATAACAAAGCAGACTATTTTGACACATATCTACTTACTGGTTCCATTTCCGACATGAACTGTGTGAAAATAGAAAGTTAGAATACTTTAAACATTGTTTAACAAAAACGCAAAACGCTATATTTTATTTTCAAAACATCTAGTCATCGATAACTTAAAGTTATATTTAACCAGAATGCACACAGAGCTAACACACAGCATACTTTTAACTTAAATTTAAACGTTTAAAATTATATTCGTGCTTAATTTTACAAATAAATATGCAAATTAAAGGGTGTCATATTTCTTAACTCTAAAGAGTATTGCTAAAAGTAGGATTCTGCAATAAGTTTGATGAAGTTTGTCAAAAGTGCTCAAAATATGTTCGAGATTTCAGTGTGGCACGTACAAAGTTAACCGTTTCTCGTGTTACATTTTGAATCACTCAAAACAGATCTAAAATATACATTTTAATTTTTACCGATATTTACTTACGGGAGCCATCGCCAATTGTAAAAAAAACGTAAAGCTGCTTTCAGTTATATTTAATTTATACGTTAAAGTAAACTTTGTAAATGATATACGTGTTTAATTTCATATATATATATATATATATGCAAGGAAAATATTGTTATCAATTTAATCTTTAAAACCGCATCATTATACAATATAATCATTCATTGTAAACAATCAGAATATCAAAACACGACCAAAACGGATGAAACGCACAGCTCACGGTGTGCTCAGAGCACTTAACTCAGTAGCTCCTGCAACAAGCCGGACGTGTGTCATATTTACATCCTTAAATATATTTTATCACAATGTAGACTATATTGACGTATATCTACTTACCGGATCCACTTCCGTCAAGATCTGTGTGTGAAAACAGATAATTAACATATATGAAACGTTCTTAAAAAGAACGTGAAATGTAATATTTTATTTTATACTCATCCAGTCATCGAACATTAAACAATTTATTATAACCGGAATACTCACAGAGCTAACACTTAAACTGGTTATGAGCGTCATTTTCGACGTATTAAATTATTATCATGCTTAACTTCTAGCATAAATTAGAAGTCTAAAATTGCTCCGCCGTTATCTAGGTAGTGGATTTATTTACAGAAAGAACTGTGAGAAAATAGATACTCAACTTACAATAACCATTGTTAAAATGTCAGTAAAATGTAACACCGTATTTTCTACACATCTAGACATAGATTATTTATGAAGATATTAACCACAATGCGTACATGTTTAAATTGTTAAGCTGTTATTTCTTTTACTCCGACATGTAATTAAATATATTTTAAAAAATTGGATGAGCTCAATAATGTAACGAAAGCAAAACATAAAACATATCGAAACATATTAAAATAACGTTTATACGATTCAGCAAAGAATGACTACGTATGGTAAAAAATGTAAAAGTTTGACAACATTTGTCAAAAATGCTCACAATAATCTCGAGATTCCAGGATGGCCGTTAATACGTTAACCGTTTCTCGTGTTGCATTTTGAAGTACTCAAAACAAATGTAAAATGTATATTTTAATTGATACATATATTTACTTACGGGAGCCATCACCAACTGTAAAAGGGAATGGATTATTTCTGTTATATTTAATTTATATCTTATAGTAAACTTTGTAAATAGTATATCAGAAATAATTGTATAATAAGAAAAAAAACATCCACTGAGATTAAATGTGTCAATCGTATGACATGAATAAGTGTGATAGATAAAATCAGAAATAAAGAACTGAGAAAAAAAACCTAGGAATTGCTTTCTCCATAGAATATTAGAAGAAGCATACACATAAAAAAAAATATATTGTGGCCATGTGACAGGGGAGAGTAATCGAAACAAATCACAACGAGCCATCAATAAACGTTTTCAGAACACGAGACCCAATGGTCGATCACGAAAAAGATGGATCGATGGAATATTAGAAGTACTGGGGAACAAGAAGGTAAGAGGAAGAAGTGAAGAAGAAGTAGAAGAAGTTGCAGAAGATGAAGATGTAGTGAAAAGAAGAAGTAAAAAGATGAGGCAGAGGAAGAAGTAGAAGAGGAAGAAAAAGTCCTACACAAAATTATATCAATGTCAAAAAATGCAATGGACGGATACTTACTTCATCATCATTGACTGCCCTATACGAATCGAAGGTTGGCTACCATAGAGCGCCATTCTACTCTGTCTCTTGCTATAATGGTGCAGATTGTCATAGGTTGACTTGTCCATCGTTTGATGTTACTCGTCCATGTTATTCTTGGTTTGCCTCTGCCTCTTTTACCTTGTATTTTCCCTTCCAATATTACTCTTATTAGGCTGTTGTATCGTTTAACATGTCCCAAAAATTTCAATTTTCTTGTTCTAATTGTTGTTACTGGTTCTCTTTTCATTTTTAGTTGTTTTAAAACGTCATCGCTTGTTCTCTTTTCTTTCGATCCAATTCTTCTTATTTTTTTAAAATCCACATTTCAAAGGCTTCAGTTTTCTGTTCTGTTTGCTTGGCTAATGTCCATGTTTCTGCACCATACAGGAATATCGAGAAGATGTAACATTTTGCTATTATTAGTTTTTTTTCCCTGGTGTTATTTGTTTTGATGTTAATATATTTTTCATGGCATTAAAATTACTTTTCGCCATATCTATTCTTTTTTTTATTTCAGTTGTTCATTTTCCATCACTGGTTATAGTGTGTCCCAGGTAGTTGTAGCTCTGAACTATCCCCAGATGTATTCATTCAATTTTGATATTTAATTGTAGGTCTTGAGAATTTTCTTTGTTTATGATCATAGTTTTAGTCTTTTTGATATTCATATCTAGTCCATATATTTTGCTTTTCATGTTTATTACATTGAGTAATAGTCAACTTTAGGATTTTCTCCTAGTAGTACAGTGTCATCTGTATATCTTATGTTCTTGATTATCTTTCAATTAATGTTTAGGCCTGGCATCTCTGTGATGTTATTATTTAAATATTTGCTCAGTGTTTAGATTGAACAAGCTTGGTGATAGGATGCATTCTGTCTTAATCCTCTTTTTATATCAATGGGTGTATATTTCTCCTTGTTATATTTTATTATTGCAGTTTACTCCCAGTACAATTTACATATTAGTCATATGTCTGTGTCGTCAAGACATTCTATCAGATACTTTTGTGCAGTCAATGAAGCAGGCATTTATTGTTTTCTTTACATCTATGTACTTTTCAAACAACATTAATGGGAAGATAATCAATAACCTAAGATATGCTGATGATACTGTACTACTATGAGAAAATCATACAGATCTAAAACAATTACTTAATGTAATAAACATGACAATAAAAAAATATGGACTAGACATTAATATCAAAAAGGTTTAAACTTTGATCATAAACAAAGAAAATTCTCAAAACCTACAATTCAATATCAAAGTGGAAGGAATACATCTAGATACAGTTCAGAACTACAACTACCTGGAACATACTATAACCAGTGATGGAAAATGTACAAAAGAAATAAATAACATGGACATTAGACCAGAAAACAGAACATAAAATTGAAGCCTTGGAAATGTGGATTTATAGAAGAATAGGTAGAATTGGAAGGAAAGAAAATAAAACAAACGAGAAAGTTTTAAAACAACTAAAAATGAAAAGAGATCTACATAACACAATTAGAGCAAGATAAATGAAATTGTTGGGTCATGTTAAAAGACACAACATCCTAATAAAAGTAATATTGGAAAGGAAAAGACAAGGTAAAAGAGGCAGAAGCAGACCAAGACTAACATGGACGAGTAACATCAAAAGATGGACAAATCAGCCCATGAAAATATGCACAATTACATCAAGAGACAGAGTGGAATGGTGCTCCATGGTAGCCAACCTTGGATGCGGAGACGGCACTTAAAGATGATGACATTTCAATCAATGTCCTCATGCTGAATATGACTCCTTTTGTCCCACTGTTTTTTTATGGCGGATTTATTTAGCGGATTTATTTATGAAAAGAACTGTGTGAGAAAATATAATCTTTACTTACAATAGACTACAATCGGACTAACTGTCCCATACATTCAGTCTGATATTTAGTGCCATATTTTCATTGTTAAATAGCGTTTATCACAATGTAGACTATATTGACGTATTTCTACTTACCGGATCCACTTTCGACAAGAACTGTGTGAAAGCAGATAGTTAGCATACATTAAACATAGTTAAAAAGAAACGTAAAAAGGAATATTTTATTTTCTACACATATAATTATTGATAATTAACATTATATTTAATCTTTTTTGCGCACAGAGATAAAACTAAAACCTCTTTAAACGTAATTTTAAACGTTTTAAATTATTTTTTTCCTTATATTAACAAAGAACTATGCAAATGAAATGCATTTTTCTTAACTTTCAATAATATTGTTAAAAGTAGGAATCTGCAACATTATGATTTGAAAGAACTAAAAATGTATTAGGTTTTATTTTTTTTTTAATTGTTAAAGATATTTTCTTTTCAGACGAGGTTCAATCCGCCTTTTATGTATACTTAAACATACATATATTTGTCACATAAATAATAGCTAAACTAAATTATATCAAAGTCTAAATTTTTTTAGATGGGTATCTACTTACCTGATTTTTTTACTGTTAGAACTGTGTGATAAAATAGATGCTTAACATACAAAAAACATTGAAAATAATCTGTAAATGTTAAAACATTTATTTCTACACACCTTGTCAACTATAATTTTGCATGATATTTAAACTCAGTGCGTTCATGTTAAAAGATGTAACACCTTGAAATTGTTAAGCTGCAATTTTTTTCTCCTACAAAAAATTAATTTTAAAAGTTTGGATACGCTAATAAATTTTAACGAAAGAAAAACTTAACACATCTAGAAAAATATAAAAATAACAAGAATGCGTTTCAACAAAATATGACTGAAGATGGACATAAATATAAACGTTTGATAAAGTTTGACGAGGTTTGTCAAAAGTGCTCAAGATAAGCTCGATATTTCAGGATGACCGAGAATAAGATAACCGTTTCTCATGTGTTGCATATTTAAGCACTCAAAGCAGATCTAAAATTTATATTTTAATTGATACAAATGTATACTCACGGGAGCCATCGCCAACTGTAAACAGAGAATGCAGCATTTCAGTTATTTTAAATGTATATGCTATAACTTGTAAATGATATACATGTTTAATGTCATATATGTATGAATGTATGTCGCATTCACTATAGTAGTCAGGAATCTATGGGCGCAGCCATTATCGTGTGTGTGCGTCATCACAATGGCTCATCGTATATCCCTGGACCGGTCATACGCTAATCTTACGGTCTGTTGTTTGATGTGCAACGGGGACAATCCAACGACTGTGTTTTATATGTTCGGAATTATAGTCATAAACGATGTTGTTAAATTATTAAGCGTAATACATTTTAAAAAAAAATATGACGATCATCATTTTCAAGAGACCTTCCTGTCAATATGATGGATAGGCGGCATGAACTATTGAAGGCTATTTTTCATGGCATTAAAATTACTTTTCGCCATACCTATTCGTTTGTTTATTTCAGTTGTTCATTTTCCATCACTGGTTATAGTGTGTCCCAGGTAGTTGTAACTCTGAACTATCTCCAGATGTATTCCCTCAATTTTGATATTTAATTGTAGGTCTTGAGAATTTTCTTTTTTTTTATAATCATAGTTTTAGTCTTTTTGATATTCATATCTAATCCATATATGCTGCTTTTCATATTTATTACATTGAGTAATAGTCAACTTTAGGATTTTCTGCTTGTAGTTCAGTATCATCAGCATATCTTATGTTATTGTTTATCTTTCAATTAATGTTTAGGCCTGGCATCTCTGTGATGTTATTAAAGATTTGCTCAGTGTATAGATTGAACAAGCTTGGTGATAGGATGCATTCTTGTCTTACTCCTCTTTTTATATCAATGGGTGTATATTTCTCCTTGTTATATTTTATTATTGCAGTTTACTCCCAGTACAATTTACATATTAGTCATATTTCTGTGTCGTCCAGAATTATATCTTTTAGGCAGTATGTTGATTATGGTGTATTCTAACAGATACTTTTGTGTAGTCAATGAAGCAGGCGTTTATTGTTTTATTTACATCTATGTACTTTTCAAACAACATTAATGGGAAGATAATCAATAACCTAAGATATTCTGATGATACTGTACTACTAGCAGAAAATCATAAGATCTAAAACAATTACTTAATGTAATAAACATGACAAGCAAAAAATATGGACTAGATATGAATATGAAAAAGAGCAAAACTATGATCATAAACAAAGAAAATTCTCAAAACCTACAATTAAATATCAAAGTGGAAGGAATACATCTAGAGACAGTTCAGAACTACAACTACCTGGGACATACTATAACCAGTGTTGGAAAATGTACAACGGAAATGAATAAAATAATAGGTATGGCAAAAAGTAATTTCAATGCCAAGAAAAATAAACTAAAATCAAAACAAATAACACCAAGGCAAAAACTAAATATAGCAAAATATTATATCTTCTCAATATTCATGTATGATGCAGAAACATGGACATTATACCAGATAACAATATAGAACAGAATATTGAAGCCTTGAAAATGTGGATTTATAGAAGAATAGGTAGAATTGGATGGAAACAAACGAGGAAGTTTTGAAACAACTAAAAATGAAAAGAGATCTACTAAACACAATTAGAGCAAGACAAATGAAATGTTTGGGTCATGTTAACAGACACAACAGCCTAATAAAAGTAACATTGGAAGGGAAAATACAAGGTAAAAGAGGCAGAGGCAGACCAAGACTAGCATGGACGAGTAACATCAAAAGATGGACATATCAGCCATGAGAATCTGCATCATCGTAGCAAGAGTCAGAGTGGAATGGCGCTCATGGTAGCCAACCTTGGATGCGGAGACGGCACTTAATGATGATGACTTTTCAATCAATGTCCTCATGCTGAATATGACTCATTTTGTCCCACTGTCTTTCCTGGCGGCTGTATTTAGCGGATTTATTTATGAAAAGAAATGTGTGAGAAAATAGAATCTTTACTTACAATAGACTACAATCGGACTAACTGTCCCATACATTCAGTCTGATATTTAGTGCCATATTGTCATTGTTAAATAGCTTTTATCACAATGTAGACTATATTGACGTATTTCTACTTACCTGATCCACTTTCGACAAGAACTGTGTGAAAACATATAGTTAGCATACATTAAACATAGTTAAAAAGAAACGTAAAAAGGAATATTTATTTTCTACACATATAATTATTGATAATTAACATTATATTTAATCTTTTTGCGCACAGAGATAAAACTCAAACTTATTTAAACGTAATTTTAAATGTTTTAAATTATATTTTTGCTTCAATTAACAAAGAACTATGCAAATGAAATGCATTTTTCTTAACTTTCAATAATATTGTTAAAAGTAGGGTTCTGCAACAAAATGATTTGAAAGAACTAAAAATGTAATAGATTTTATTTTTTTTTAAAAAGTGTTAAAGATATTTTCTTTTCAGACGAGGTTCAATCCGCCTTTTATGTATACTTAAACATACATATATTTGTCACATAAATAATAGCTAAAATAAATTATATCAAAGTCTAAATTTTTATAGATGGATATCTACTTACCTGATTTTTTTACGGAAAGAACTGTGTGATAAAACAGATTTTTAACATAAAATAAATATTGTAAAAAAATCTGTAAATGTTAAAACATTAATTTCTACACATCTTGTCAACTATAATTTAGCAAGATATTTAACATTGATGCGTTCATGTTAAAAGATGAAACATCTTGAAATTGCTAAGATGTCATTTTTTTTCTCCTACAAAAAATAAATTTAAAAGTGTGGATGAGCTAATAAATGTAACGAAAGAAAGACTTAACACATCTAGAAACATTTAAAAACAGCGTGTATGCGTTTCAGCAAAATATGACTGAAGATGGACATAAATATAAACGTTTGATAAAATTTGACGAGGTTTGTCAAAAGTGCTCAAGATAAGCTCGAGATTTCAGGATGACCGAGAATAAGATAACCGTTTCTCATGTGTTGCATATTTAAGCACTTTAAGCAGATCAAAAATTTATATTTTAATTGATACAAATATATACTCACGGGAGCCATCGCCAACTGTAAACAGAAAATGAAGCATTTCAGTTATTTTAAATTTATATGCTAGAACTTGTAAATGATATACATGATTAATGTCATAGATGTATGAATGTATGCCGCATTCACTATAGTAGTCAGGAATCTATGGGCGCAGCCATTATCGTGTGTGTACGTCATCACAATGGCTCATCGTATATCCCCGGACCGGCCATACGCTAATCTTACGGTCTGTTGTTTGATGTGCAACGGGGACAATCCGACGACTGTGTTTTATATGTTCGGAATTATAGTCATAAACGATGTTCTTAAATTATTAAGCGCAATACATTTTTAAAAATATGACGATCATAATTTTCAAGAGACCTTCCTGTCAATATGATGGATAGGCGGCAGGAACTATTGAAGGCTATTTTTCATGGCATTAAAATTACTTTTCTCCATACCTATTCTTTTGTTTATTTCAGTTGTTCATTTTCCATCACTGGTTATAGTGTGTCCCAGGTAGTTGTAGCTCTAACTATCTCCAGATGTATTCCTTCAATTTTGATATTTAATTGTAGGTCTTGAGAATGTTCTGTGTTTATGATCATATTTTTAGTCCTTTTGATATTCATATCTAGTCAATATATGTTGCTTTTCAGAAGAAGAAACGAAGAAGCAGTGAAGAAGAAGAAGTAGCAGAAGATGAAGATGAAAAGAAAAAAGCAGAAAAAGCAGAAGAACAACAATTCATACACAAAATTATATAAATGTCAAAAAATACTTAGACAGATACTTACTTCATCATCATTGATTGCCCTTTCGGAATCGAAGGTTGGCTACCATGGATCGCCATTCCACTCTGTCTCTTGCTATGATGGTGCACATTGTCATAGGTTGACTTGTCCATCGTTTGATGGTACTCGTCCATGTTATTATTGGTTTGCCTCGGCATCTTTTACCTTGTTTTTTCCTTTCCAATATTACTTTTATTAGGCTGTTGTGTCGTTAAACATGTCCCAAAAATTTCATTTGTCATCTTCGAATTGTTTTTATTAGTTCTCTTTTCATTTTTAGTTGTTTTTAAAAGTCATCGCTTGTTCTCTTTTCTTTCCATCCAATTCTTCCTATTTTTTTTTAAATTCACATTTCAAAGGCTTCACTTTTCTGTTCTGTTTTCTTGTCTAATGTCATAAAGACATGAGAAAAAATGCAAGGAATAGCCCCGCCTTAGAATATTTGAAGACACAACAAATATAATTGTTTGGCCATGTGACAAGGCATGGTAATCAAAACAAAACACAACGAGCCCTCAATAAACGTTGAGAGAATAACAGACCCAATGGTCGACCACCAAAAATTGAATATTAGAAGCACTATGAAACATAAATACATCAAAGGCGAATAGAAAACAAATGACCACAAATTATATCTCCCGCCGACATTTAAAGGGAAATGAGGAAGGAAAGAAGAAAAAGAGGAATATGGCATAAAAAAGTATAGCAATATCTACAAATGTATAGACGGATATCTACTTGGATGATTTATTTACGGAAAGAAATGTGTGAGAAAAAAAAAATTTCACTTGCGATAGACAACAATCAAACTTACCGTCCCATATTTTATGTCTGTTATTTTGTGTCATATTTACAACTTTAAATAAATTGATTCACAATGTAGACTATATTCACATATAGCTGCTTACCTGGTGCGCTCCCGGCACTTGCTGTTTAAAAAAAAACCCCGATAGTTAGCAAACATTAAACATTGTTACAATGAAACGTATAAAGCAATATTTTATTTTCTACACATCTAGTCATTGATAATATAGCAAAATATATGTTACCTCAATGCGAACAGGACTAACACTCAAACGTATTTTAAACCTAATTTTAAACGTTTTAAATTATAGCCATGCTTAACTTAACAAAGAATTATGCAATAAAAATGTTCATACTTCTTAATTTTAAATATTATTGTTAGAAGTTCAATTCTGCAACACTATATTTTGAAAGAACTAAACATGCATTATGTTTTTCTTCGAAGATATTTTCTTTTTAGAAGTGTTCAACCAGCTTTGAATTTAGACTTTAACATTCTGATATTTTGCATATAAATAAGACCTATCAATGCCAGTTATGAAACCTAGATTCAGGAAGAATAAGAAAAATAAACTCTACTGAGATAAATTGTGTCAAACGAATGACACGAAATAGTCTGAGAGAAAAGATTAGATATGAAGACCTGAGAAAAAAGGCTAGAAATAGCCCCTGCCATTTAATATTTGAAGAAACAAGAAATAGAATGGTGTGACAATGAATTGTAATCAAAACAAAACAAAACGAGCCCTCCATAAACGTTGCGAGAATACCAGACCCAATGGTCGACCACCAAAAAAATGGAATATTAGAAACACTATGAAACAAAACAGCAGTAGAGTTGATCAGAAAGCAAAAGACCACAATTTATATCTCCCGTAGACGCTGAAAGAGAAATGAGGAAGGAAAGAAGAAAAAAGAAGAATATGGCTTTAAAAAATATAGCAATGTCTAAAAATGTATACACGGATATCTACTTAGAGAATTTATTTACCCAAAGAAATGTGTGAGAAAAAGGATTTTTAACTTACGATAGCCAACAATCGGACTTGCCTTCCCATATTTTATGTCCGAAATTTTGTGTCATATTTACAACTTTAAATAGCGTGTATCACATTGTAGACTATTTTGATATATAGCTGCTTACCTGTTCCGCTTCCGGCACTTGCTGTGTTAAAAAAACAGATATTTATCCTACATAAAACATTGTCACAATGAAATGTATACAGCAATATTTTATTTTCTACACATCTAGTCATCGATAAAAAAGCAGAATATAGTTTACTTCATTGCGTACAGAGCTAAATCTCAAAATTATTTTAAACGTAAATTTTAACGTTTTAATTATATTCATGCCTAATTTAACAAAGAATTAGGCAAAATAAATGTTCGTACTTCTTAACTTTAAAAAAAATATTGTTAGAAGTACAATTCTGCAAACATTTATTTTAAAAAAAAAACTGAAAATGTATTAGGTTTTTTTATTTTTCAAATATATTTTCACTTTAGAAGTGTTCAACCTACTTTGAATTTAGACTTCAACATTCGGATATTTTGCATATAAATAAGACCTACCAATGCGTACTCTATTTTCAGGAGCAATAAGAACAATAAATTTTACTGAGATGAAATGTGTCAAATGAATGATACGAAATAGTCAGAGAGATGAGATCAGATATGAAGACATGAAAAAAAATGCAAGGAATAGCCCCCGCCTTAGAATATTTGAAGACACAACAAATATAATTGTTTTGCCATGTGACAAGGCATTGTAGTCAAAACAAAACACAACGAGCCCTCAATAAACCTTGAGAGAATAACAGACCCAATGGTCGACCACCAAAAATTGAATATTAGAAGCACTATGAAACATAAATACATCAAAGGCGAATAGAAAACAAATGACCACACATTATATCTCCCGCCGACGTTTAAAGGGAAATGAGGAAGGAAAGAAGAAAAGAGGAATATGGCATAAAAAAAGTATAGCAATATTTACAAATGTATAGACGGATATCTACTTGGATGATTTATTTACGGAAAGAAATGTGTGAGAAAAAAAAAAAAAATTTCACTTGCGATAGACAACAATCAAACTTACCGTCCCATATTTTATGTCTGTTATTTTGTCTCATATTTACAACTTTAAATAAATTGATTCACAATGTAGACTATTTTCACATATAGCTGCTTACCTGCTGCGCTCCCGGCACTTGCTGTTTAAAAAAAAACCCGATAGTTAGCAAACATTAAACATTGTTACAATGAAACGTATAAAGCAATATTTTATTTTCTACACATCTAGTCATCGATAATATAGCAAAATATATGTTACCTCAATGCGAACAGGACTAACACTCAAACTTATTTTAAACCTAATTTTAAACGTTTTAAATTATAGCCATGCTTAACTTAACAAAGAATTATGCAATAAAAATGTTCATACTTCTTAATTTTAAATATTATTGTTAGAAGTTCAATTCTGCAACACTATATTTTGAAAGAAATAAACATGCATTATGTTTTTCTTCGAAGATATTTTCTTTATAGAAGTGTTCAACCAGCTTTGAATTTAGACTTTAACATTCTGATATTTTGCATATAAATAAGACCTATCAATGCCAGTTATGTAACCTAGATTCAGGAAGAATAAGAAAAATAAACTCTACTGAGATAAATTGTGTCAAACGAATGACACGAAATAGTCTGAGAGAAAAGATTAGATATGAAGACCTGAGAAAAAAGGCTAGAAATAGCCCCTGCCATAGAATATTTGAAGAAACAACAAATAGAATGGTGTGACAATGAATTGTAATCAAAACAAAACAAAACGAGCCCTCCATAAACGTTGCGAGAATACCAGACCCAATGGTCGACCACCAAAAAAATGGAATATTAGAAACACTATGAAACAAAACAGCAGTAGAGTTGAACAGAAAGCAAAAGACCACAATTTATATCTCCCGTAGACGCTGAAAGAGAAATGAGGAAGGAAAGAAGAAAAAAAAATAATATGGCCTTAAAAAATATAGCAATGTCTAAAAATGTATACCCGGATACCTACTTAGAGAATTTATTTACCCAAAGAAATGTGTGAGAAAAAGGATTTTTAACTTACGATAGCCAACAATCGGACTTGCCTTCCCATATTTTATGTCCGAAATTTTTTGTCATATTTACAACTTTAAATAGCATGTATCACAATGTAGACTATTTTGATATATAGCTGCTTACCTGTTCCGCTTCCGGCACTTGCTGTGTTAAAAAAACAGATATTTATCATACATAAAACATTGTCACAATGAAATGTATACAGCAATATTTTATTTTCTACACATCTAGTCATCGATAAAAAAGCAGAATATAGTTTACTTCATTGCGTACAGAGCTAAATCTCAAACTTATTTTAAACGTAAATTTAAACGTTTTAATTATATTCATGCCTAATTTAACAAATAATTAGGCAAAATAAATGTTCATACTTCTTAACTTTAAAAAAAATATTGTTAGAAGTACAATTCTGCAAAAATGTATTTAAAAAAAAAAAATGAAAATGTATTAGGTTTTTTTTTTTCAAATATATTTTCACTTTAGAAGTGTTCAACCTACTTTGAATTTAGACTTTAACATTCGGATATTTTGCATATAAATAAGACCTACCAATGCCATATACGTACTCTATTTTCAGGAGCAATAAGAACAATAAATTTTACTGAGATGAAATGTGTCAAATGAATGATACGAAATAGTCTGAGAGATGAGATCAGATATGAAGACATGAAAAAAAATGCAAGGAATAGCCCCCGCCTTAGAATATTTGAAGACACAACAAATATAATTGTTTTACCATGTGACAAGGCATTGTAGTCAAAACAAAACACAACGAGCCCTCAATAAACGTTGAGAGAATAACAGACCCAATGGTCGACCACCAAAAATTGAATATTAGAAGCACTATGAAACATAAATACATCAAAGGCGAATAGAAAACAAATGACCACAAATTATATCTCCCGCCGACGTTTAAAGGGAAATGAGGAAGGAAAGAAGAAAAGAGGAATATGGCATAAAAAAAGTATAGCAATATTTACAAATGTATAGACGGATATCTACTTGGATGATTTATTTACGGAAAGAAATGTGTGAGAAAAAAAAAAAATTTCACTTGCGATAGACAACAATCAAACTTACCGTCCCATATTTTATGTCTGCTATTTTGTGTCATATTTACAACTTTAAATAAATTGATTCACAATGTAGACTATTTTCACATATAGCTGCTTACCTGCTGCGCTCCCGGCACTTGCTGTTTAAAAAAAAACCCGATAGTTAGCAAACATTAAACATTGTTACAATGAAACGTATAAAGCAATATTTTATTTTCTACACATCTAGTCATCGATAATATAGCAAAATATATGTTACCTCAATGCGAACAGGACTAACACTCAAACTTATTTTAAACCTAATTTTAAACGTTTTAAATTATAGCCATGCTTAACTTAACAAAGAATTATGCAATAAAAATGTTCATACTTCTTAATTTTAAATATTATTGTTAGAAGTTCAATTCTGCAACACTATATTTTGAAAGAACTAAACATGCATTATGTTTTTCTTCGAAGATATTTTCTTTATAGAAGTGTTCAACCAGCTTTGAATTTAGACTTTAACATTCTGATATTTTGCATATAAATAAGACCTATCAATGCCAGTTATGTAACCTAGATTCAGGAAGAATAAGAAAAATAAACTCTACTGAGATAAATTGTGTCAAACGAATGACACGAAATAGTCTGAGAGAAAAGATTAGATATGAAGACCTGAGAAAAAAGGCTAGAAATAGCCCCTGCCATAGAATATTTGAAGAAACAACAAATAGAATGGTGTGACAATGAATTGTAATCAAAACAAAACAAAACGAGCCCTCCATAAACGTTGCGAGAATACCAGACCCAATGGTCGACCACCAAAAAAATGGAATATTAGAAACACTATGAAACAAAACAGCAGTAGAGTTGAACAGAAAGCAAAAGACCACAATTTATATCTCCCGTAGACGCTGAAAGAGAAATGAGGAAGGAAAGAAGAAAAAAAAAGAATATGGCCTTAAAAAATATAACAATGTCTAAAAATGTATACACGGATACCTACTTAGAGAATTTATTTACCCAAAGAAATGTGTGAGAAAACGGATTTTTAACTTACGATAGCCAACAATCGGACTTGCCTTCCCATATTTTATGTCCGAAATTTTTTGTCATATTTACAACTTTAAATAGCATGTATCACAATGTAGACTATTTTGATATATAGCTGCTTACCTGTTCCGCTTCCGGCACTTGCTGTGTTAAAAAAAAAACAGATATTTATCATACATAAAACATTGTCACAATGAAATGTATACAGCAATATTTTATTTTCTACACATCTAGTCATCGATAAAAAAGCAGAATATAGTTTACTTCATTGCGTACAGAGCTAAATCTCAAACTTATTTTAAACGTAAATTTAAACGTTTTAATTATATTCATACCTAATTTAACAAAGAATTAGGCAAAATAAATGTTCATACTTCTTAACTTTAAAAAAAATATTGTTAGAAGTACAATTCTGCAAAAATGTATTTAAAAAAAAAAATGAAAATGTATTAGGTTTTTTTTTTTCAAATATATTTTCACTTTAGAAGTGTTCAACCTACTTTGAATTTAGACTTTAACATTCGGATATTTTGCATATAAATAAGACCTACCAATGCCATATACGTACTCTATTTTCAGGAGCAATAAGAACAATACATTTTACTGAGATGAAATGTGTCAAATGAATGATACGAAATAGTCTGAGAGATGAGATCAGATATGAAGACATGAAAAAAAATGCAAGGAATAGCCCCCGCCTTAGAATATTTGAAGACACAACAAATATAATTGTTTTACCATGTGACAAGGCATTGTAGTCAAAACAAAACACAACGAGCCCTCAATAAACGTTGAGAGAATAACAGACCCAATGGTCGACCACCAAAAATTGAATATTAGAAGCACTATGAAACATAAATACATCAAAGGCGAATAGAAAACAAATGACCACAAATTATATCTCCCGCCGACGTTTCAAGGGAAATGAGGAAGGAAAGAAGAAAAGAGGAATATGGCATAAAAAAAGTATAGCAATATTTACAAATGTATAGACGGATATCTACTTGGATGATTTATTTACGGAAAGAAATGTGTGAGAAAAAAAAAAATTTCACTTGCGATAGACAACAATCAAACTTACCGTCCCATATTTTATGTCTGCTATTTTGTGTCATATTTACAACTTTAAATAAATTGATTCACAATGTAGACTATTTTCACATATAGCTGCTTACCTGCTGCGCTCCCGGCACTTGCTGTTTAAAAAAAAACCCGATAGTTAGCAAACATTAAACATTGTTACAATGAAACGTATAAAACAATATTTTATTTTCTACACATCTAGTCATCGATAATATAGCAAAATATATGTTACCTCAATGCGAACAGGACTAACACTCAAACTTATTTTAAACCTAATTTTAAATGTTTTAAATTATAGCCATGCTTAACTTAACAAAGAATTATGCAATAAAAATGTTCATACTTCTTAATTTTAAATATTATTGTTAGAAGTTCAATTCTGCAACACTATATTTTGAAAGAAATAAACATGCATTATGTTTTTCTTCGAAGATATTTTCTTTATAGAAGTGTTCAACCAGCTTTGAATTTAGACTTTAACATTCTGATATTTTGCATATAAATAAGACCTATCATTGCCAGTTATGAAACCTAGATTCAGGAAGAATAAGAAAAATAAACTCTACTGTGATAAATTGTGTCAAACGAATGACACGAAATAGTCTGAGAGAAAAGATTAGATATGAAGACCTGAGAAAAAAGGCTAGAAATAGCCCCTGCCATAGAATATTTGAAGAAACAACAAATAGAATGGTGTGAAAAATTGAATTGTAATCAAAACAAAACGAGCCCTCCATAAACGTTGCGAGAATACCAGACCCAATGGTCGACCACCAAAAAAATTGAATATTAGAAACACTATGAAACAAAACAGCAGTAGAGTTGAACAGAAAGCAAAAGACCACAATTTATATCTACCGTAGACGCTGAAAGAGAAATGAGGAAGGAAAGAAGAAAAAAGAAGTATATGGCCTTAAAAAATATAGCAATGTCTAAAAATGTATACACGGATACCTACTTAGAGAATGTATTTACCCAAAGAAATGTGTGAGAAAAAGGATTTTTAACTTACGATAGCCAACAATCGGACTTGCCTTCCCATATTTTATGTCCGAAATTTTGTGTCATATTTACAACTTTAAATAGCGTGTATCACAATGTAGACTATTTTGATATATAGCTGCTTACCTGTTCCGCTTCCGGCACTTGCTGTGTTAAAAAAACAGATATTTATCATACATAAAACATTGTCACAATGAAATGTATACAGCAATATTTTATTTTCTACACATCTAGTCATCGATAAAAAAGCAGAATATAGTTTACTTCATTGCGTACAGAGCTAAATCTCAAACTTATTTTAAACGTAAATTTAAACGTTTTAATTATATTCATGCCTAATATAACAAAGAATTAGGCAAAATAAATGTTCATACTTCTTAACTTTAAAAAAAATACTGTTAGAAGTACAATTCTGCAAAAAATTATTTAAAAAAAAAAACTGAAAATGTATTAGGTTTTTTTTGTTTTTTTCAAATATATTTTCACTTTAGAAGTGTTCAACCTACTTTGAATTTAGACTTTAACATTCGGATATTTTGCATATAAATAAGACCTACCAATGCCATATACGTACTCTATTTTCAGGAGCAATAAGAACAATAAATTTTACTGAGATGAAATGTGTCAAATGAATGATACGAAATAGTCTGAGAGATGAGATCATATATGAAGACATGAAAAAAAATGCAAGGAATAGCCCCCGCCTTAGAATATTTGAACACACAACAAATATAATTGTTTTACCATGTGACAAGGCATTGTAGTCAAAACAAAACACAACGAGCCCTCAATAAACGTTGAGAGAATAACAGACCCAATGGTCGACCACCAAAAATTGAATATTAGAAGCACTATGAAACATAAATACATCAAAGGCGAATAGAAAACAAATGACCACAAATTATATCTCCCGCCGACGTTTAAAGGGAAATGAGGAAGGAAAGAAGAAAAAAAGAGGAATATGGCATAAAAAAAGTATAGCAATATCTAAACATGTATAGACGGATATCTACTTGGATGATTTATTTACGGAAAGAAATGTGTGAGAAAAAAAATATTTTTCACTTGCGATAGACAACAATCAATCTTACCGTCCCATATTTTATGTCTGTTATTTTGTGTCATATTTACAACGTTAAATAAATTGATTCACAATGTAGACTATTTTCACATATAGCTGCTTACCTGCTGCGCTCCCGGCAATTGCTGTTTAAAAGAAAACCCGATAGTTAGCAAACATTAAACATTGTTACAATGAAACGTATAAAGCAATATTTTTTTTTCTACACATCTAGTCATTGATAATATAGCAAAATATATGTTACCTCAATGCGAACAGGACTAACACTCAAACTTATTTTAAACCTAATTTTAAACGTTTTAAATTATAGCCATGCTTAACTTAACAAAGAATTATGCAATAAAAATGTTCATACTTCTTAATTTTAAATATTATTGTTAAAAGTTCAATTCTGCAACACTATATTTTGAAAGAACTAAACATGCATTATGTTTTTCTTCGAAGATATTTTCTTTATAGAAGTATTCAACCAGCTTTGAATTTAGACTTTAACATTCTGATATTTTGCATATAAATACGACCTATCAATGCCAGTTATGAAACCTAGATTCAGGAAGAATTAGAAAAATAAACTCTACTGAGATAAATTGTGTCAAACGAATGACACGAAATAGTCTGAGAGAAAAGATTAGATATGAAGGCCTGAGAAAAAAGGCTAGAAATAGCCCCTGCCATATAATGTTTGAAGAAACAACAAATAGAATGGTGTGACAATGAATTGTAATCAAAACAAAACAAAACGAGCCCTCCCTAAACGTTGCGTGAATACCAGACCCAATAGTCGACCACCAAAAAAATGGAATATTAGAAACACTATGAAACAAAACAGCAGTAGAGTTGAACAGAAAGCAAAAGACCACAATTTATATCTCCCGTAGACGCTGAAAGAGAAATGAGGAAGGAAAGAAGAAAAAAGAAGAATATGGCCTTAAAAAATATAGCAATGTCTAAAAATGTATAGACGGATACCTACTTAGAGAATTTATTTACCGAAAGAAATGTGAGAAAAAGGATTTTTAACTTACGATAGCCAACAATCGGACTTGCCTTCCCATATTTTATGTCCGATATTTTGTGTCATATTTACAACTTTAAATAGCGTGTATCACAATGTAGACTATTTTGATATATAGCTGTTTACCTGTTCCGCTTCCGGCACTTGCTGTGTTAAAAAAACAGATATTTATCATACATAAAACATTGTCACAATGAAATGTATACAGCAATATTTTATTTTCTACACATCTAGTCATCGATAAAAAAGCAGAATATAGTTTACTTCATTGCGTACAGAGCTAAATCTCAAACTTATTTTAAAAGTAAATTTAAACGTTTTAATTATATTCATGCCTAATTTAACCAAGAATTAGGCAAAATAAATGTTCATACTTCTTAACTTTAAAAAAAATATTGTTAGAAGTACAATTCTGCAAAAATTTATTTTAAAAAAAAACTGAAAATGTATTAGGTTTTTTTTTTCAAATATATTTTCACTTTAGAAGTGTTCAACCTACTTTGAATTTAGACTTTAACATTCGGATATTTTGCATATAAATAAGACCTACCAATGCCATATACGTACTCTATTTTCAGGAGCAATAAGAACAATAAATTTTACTGAGATGAAATGTGTCAAATGAATGATACGAAATAGTCTGAGAGATGAGATCAGATATGAAGACATGAAAAAAAATGCAAGGAATAGCCCCCGCCTTAGAATATTTGAAGACACAACAAATATAATTGTTTTACCATGTGACAAGGATTTGTAGTCAAAACAAAACACAACGAGCCCTCAATAAACGTTGAGAGAATAACAGACCCAATGGTCGACCACCAAAAATTGGATATTAGAAGCACTATGAAACATAAATACATCAAAGACGAATAGAAAACAAATGACCACAAATTATATCTCCCGCCGACGTTTAAAGGGAAATGAGGAAGGAAAGAAGAAAAAGAGAAATATGGCATAAAAAAAGTATAGCAATATCTACAAATGTATAGACGGATATCTACTTGGATGATTTATTTACGGAAAGAAATGTGTGAGAAAAAAAAATTTCACTTGCGATAGACAACAATCAAACTTACCGTCCCATATTTTATGTCTGTTATTTTGTGTCATATTTACAACTTTAAATAAATTGATTCACAATGTAGACTATTTTCACATATAGCTGCTTACCTGCTGCGCTCCCGGCACTTGCTGTTTAAAAAAAAACCCGATAGTTAGCAAACATTAAACATTGTTACAATGAAACGTATAAAGCAATATTTTATTTACTACACATCTAGTCATCGATAATATAGCAAAATATATGTTACCTCAATGCGAACAGGACTAACACTCAAACTTATTTTAAACCTAATTTTAAACGTTTTAAATTATAGCCATGCTTAACTTAACAAAGAATTATGCAATAAAAATGTTCATACTTCTTAATTTTAAATATTATTGTTAGAAGTTCAATTCTGCAACACTATATTTTGAAAGAACTAAACATGCATTATGTTTTTCTTCGAAGATATTTTCTTTATAGAAGTGTTCAACCAGCTTTGAATTTAGACTTTAACATTCTGATATTTTGCATATAAATAAGACCTATCATTGCCAGTTATGAAACCTAGATTCAGGAAGAATAAGAAAAATAAACTCTACTGTGATAAATTGTGTCAAACGAATGACACGAAATAGTCTGAGAGAAAAGATTAGATATGAAGACCTGAGAAAAAAGGCTAGAAATAGCCCCTGCCATAGAATATTTGAAGAAACAACAAATAGAATGGTGTGAAAATTGAATTGTAATCAAAACAAAACGAGCCCTCCATAAACGTTGCGAGAATACCAGACCCAATGGTCGACCACCAAAAAAATTGAATATTAGAAACACTATGAAACAAAACAGCAGTAGAGTTGAACAGAAAGCAAAAGACCACAATTTATATCTACCGTAGACGCTGAAAGAGAAATGAGGAAGGAAAGAAGAAAAAAGAAGAATATGGCCTTAAAAAATATAGCAATGTCTAAAAATGTATACACGGATACCTACTTAGAGAATGTATTTACCCAAAGAAATGTGTGAGAAAAAGGATTTTTAACTTACGATAGCCAACAATCGGACTTGCCTTCCCATATTTTATGTCCGAAATTTTTTGTCATATTTACAACTTTAAATAGCGTGTATCACAATGTAGACTATTTTGATATATAGCTGCTTACCTGTTCCGCTTCCGGCACTTGCTGTGTTAAAAAAACAGATATTTATCATACATAAAACATTGTCACAATGAAATGTATACAGCAATATTTTATTTTCTACACATCTAGTCATCGATAAAAAAGCAGAATATAGTTTACTTCATTGCGTACAGAGCTAAATCTCAAACTTATTTTAAACGTAAATTTAAACGTTTTAATTATATTCATGCCTAATATAACAAAGAATTAGGCAAAATAAATGTTCATACTTCTTAACTTTAAAAAAAATACTGTTAGAAGTACAATTCTGCAAAAAATTATTTTAAAAAAAAAACTGAAAATGTATTAGGTTTTTTTTTTTTTTTTCAAATATATTTTCACTTTAGAAGTGTTCAACCTACTTTGAATTTAGACTTTAACATTCGGATATTTTGCATATAAATAAGACCTACCAATGCCATATACGTACTCTATTTTCAGGAGCAATAAGAACAATAAATTTTACTGAGATGAAATGTGTCAAATGAATGATACGAAATAGTCTGAGAGATGAGATCAGATATGAAGACATGAAAAAAAATGCAAGGAATAGCCCCCGCCTTAGAATATTTGAACACACAACAAATATAATTGTTTTACCATGTGACAAGGCATTGTAGTCAAAACAAAACACAACGAGCCCTCAATAAACGTTGAGAGAATAACAGACCCAATGGTCGACCACCAAAAATTGAATATTAGAAGCACTATGAAACATAAATACATCAAAGGCGAATAGAAAACAAATGACCACAAATTATATCTCCCGCCGACGTTTAAAGGGAAATGAGGAAGGAAAGAAGAAAAAAAGAGGAATATGGCATAAAAAAAGTATAGCAATATCTAAACATGTATAGACGGATATCTACTTGGATGATTTATTTACGGAAAGAAATGTGTGAGAAAAAAATATTTTTCACTTGCGATAGACAACAATCAATCTTACCGTCCCATATTTTATGTCTGTTATTTTGTGTCATATTTACAACGTTAAATAAATTGATTCACAATGTAGACTATTTTCACATATAGCTGCTTACCTGCTGCGCTCCCGGCAATTGCTGTTTAAAAGAAAACCCGATAGTTAGCAAACATTAAACATTGTTACAATGAAACGTATAAAGCAATATTTTTTTTTCTACACATCTAGTCATTGATAATATAGCAAAATATATGTTACCTCAATGCGAACAGGACTAACACTCAAACTTATTTTAAACCTAATTTTAAACGTTTTAAATTATAGCCATGCTTAACTTAACAAAGAATTATGCAATAAAAATGTTCATACTTCTTAATTTTAAATATTATTGTTAAAAGTTCAATTCTGCAACACTATATTTTGAAAGAACTAAACATGCATTATGTTTTTCTTCGAAGATATTTTCTTTATAGAAGTATTCAACCAGCTTTGAATTTAGACTTTAACATTCTGATATTTTGCATATAAATACGACCTATCAATGCCAGTTATGAAACCTAGATTCAGGAAGAATTAGAAAAATAAACTCTACTGAGATAAATTGTGTCAAACGAATGACACGAAATAGTCTGAGAGAAAAGATTAGATATGAAGACCTGAGAAAAAAGGCTAGAAATAGCCCCTGCCATATAATGTTTGAAGAAACAACAAATAGAATGGTGTGACAATGAATTGTAATCAAAACAAAACAAAACGAGCCCTCCCTAAACGTTGCGTGAATACCAGACCCAATGGTCGACCACCAAAAAAATGGAATATTAGAAACACTATGAAACAAAACAGCAGTAGAGTTGAACAGAAAGCAAAAGACCACAATTTATATCTCCCGTAGACGCTGAAAGAGAAATGAGGAAGGAAAGAAGAAAAAAAAAGAATATGGCCTTAAAAAATATAAAAATGTCTAAAAATGTATACACGGATACCTATTTAGAGAATTTATTTACCCAAAGAAATGTGTGAGAAAACGGATTTTTAACTTACGATAGCCAACAATCGGACTTGCCTTCCCATATTTTATGTCCGAAATTTTTTGTCATATTTACAACTTTAAATAGCATGTATCACAATGTAGACTATTTTGATATATAGCTGCTTACCTGTTCCGCTTCCGGCACTTGCTGTGTTAAAAAAAAACAGATATTTATCATACATAAAACATTGTCACAATGAAATGTATACAGCAATATTTTATTTTCTACACATCTAGTCATCGATAAAAAAGCAGAATATAGTTTACTTCATTGCGTACAGAGCTAAATCTCAAACTTATTTTAAACGTAAATTTAAACGTTTTAATTATATTCATACCTAATTTAACAAAGAATTAGGCAAAATAAATGTTCATACTTCTTAACTTTAAAAAAAATATTGTTAGAAGTACAATTCTGCAAAAATTTATTAAAAAAAAAAAATGAAAATGTATTAGGTTTTTTTTTTTTCAAATATATTTTCACTTTAGAAGTGTTCAACCTACTTTGAATTTAGACTTTAACATTCGGATATTTTGCATATAAATAAGACCTACCAATGCCATATACGTACTCTATTTTCAGGAGCAATAAGAACAATAAATTTTACTGAGATGAAATGTGTCAAATGAATGATACGAAATAGTCTGAGAGATGAGATCAGATATGAAGACATGAAAAAAAATGCAAGGAATAGCCCCCGCCTTAGAATATTTGAAGACACAACAAATATAATTGTTTTACCATGTGACAAGGCATTGTAGTCAAAACAAAACACAACGAGCCCTCAATAAACGTTGAGAGAATAACAGACCCAATGGTTGACCACCAAAAATTGAATATTATAAGCACTATGAAACATAAATACATCAAAGGCGAATAGAAAACAAATGACCACAAATTATATCTCCCGCCGACGTTTAAAGGGAAATGAGGAAGGAAAGAAGAAAAAGAGAAATATGGCATAAAAAAAGTATAGCAATATCTACAAATGTATAGACGGATATCTACTTGGATGATTTATTTACGGAAAGAAATGTGTGAGAAAAAAAAAATTTCACTTGCGATAGACAACAATCAAACTTACCGTCCCATATTTTATGTCTGTTATTTTGTGTCATATTTACAACTTTAAATAAATTGATTCACAATGTAGACTATTTTCACATATAGCTGCTTACCTGCTGCGCTCCCGGCACTTGCTGTTTAAAAAAAAACCCGATAGTTAGCAAACATTAAACATTGTTACAATGAAACGTATAAAGCAATATTTTATTTACTACACATCTAGTCATTGATAATATAGCAAAATATATGTTACCTCAATGCGAACAGGACTAACACTCAAACTTATTTTAAACCTAATTTTAAACGTTTTAAATTATAGCCATGCTTAACTTAACAAAGAATTATGCAATAAAAATGTTCATACTTCTTAATTTTAAATATTATTGTTAAAAGTTCAATTCTGCAACACTATATTTTGAAAGAACTAAACATGCATTATGTTTTTCTTCGAAGATATTTTCTTTATAGAAGTATTCAACCAGCTTTGAATTTAGACTTTAACATTCTGATATTTTGCATATAAATACGACCTATCAATGCCAGTTATGAAACCTAGATTCAGGAAGAATTAGAAAAATAAACTCTACTGAGATAAATTGTGTCAAACGAATGACACGAAATAGTCTGAGAGAAAAGATTAGATATGAAGGCCTGAGAAAAAAGGCTAGAAATAGCCCCTGCCATATAATGTTTGAAGAAACAACAAATAGAATGGTGTGACAATGAATTGTAATCAAAACAAAACAAAACGAGCCCTCCATAAACGTTGCGTGAATACCAGACCCAATAGTCGACCACCAAAAAAATGGAATATTAGAAACACTATGAAACAAAACAGCAGTAGAGTTGAACAGAAAGCAAAAGACCACAATTTATATCTCCCGTAGACGCTGAAAGAGAAATGAGGAAGGAAAGAAGAAAAAAAAATAATATGGCCTTAAAAAATATAGCAATGTCTAAAAATGTATAGACGGATACCTACTTAGAGAATTTATTTACCGAAAGAAATGTGAGAAAAAGGATTTTTAACTTACGATAGACAACAATCGGACTTACCTTCCCAGATTTTATGTCCGATATTTGCTGTCATATTTACAATATTATAAAAAGTGTATCACAATGTAGACTATTTTGATATATAGCTGCTTACCTGTTCCGCTTCCGGCACTTGCTGTGGGAAAAAAAAACAGATATTTATCATACATAAAACATTGTCACAATGAAATGTATACAGCAATATTTTATTTTCTACACATCTAGTCATCGATAAAAAAGCAGAATATAGTTTACTTCATTGCGTACAGAGATAAATCTCAAACTTATTTTAAAAGTAAATTTAAACGTTTTAATTATATTCATGCCTAATTTAACCAAGAATTAGGCAAAATAAATGTTCATACTTCTTAACTTTAAAAAAAATACTGTTAGAAGTACAATTCTGCAAAAATTTATTTAAAAAAAAAAACTGAAAATGTATTAGGTTTTTTTTTTTCAAATATATTTTCACTTTAGAAGTGTTCAACCTACTTTGAATTTAGACTTTAACATTCGGATATTTTGCATATAAATAAGACCTACCAATGCCATATACGTACTCTATTTTCAGGAGCAATAAGAACAATAAATTTTACTGAGATGAAATGTGTCAAATGAATGATACGAAATAGTCTGAGAGATGAGATCAGATATGAAGACATGAAAAAAAATGCAAGGAATAGCCCCCGCCTTAGAATATTTGAAGACACAACAAATATAATTGTTTTACCATGTGACAAGGCATTGTAGTCAAAACAAAACACAATGAGCCCTCAATAAACGTTGAGAGAATAACAGACCCAATGGTTGACCACCAAAAATTGAATATTAGAAGCACTATGAAACATAAATACATCAAAGGCGAAAAGAAAACAAATGACCACAAATTATATCTCCCGCCGACGTTTAAAGGGAAATGAGGAAGGAAAGAAGAAAAAAAGAGGAATATGGCATAAAAAAAAGTATAGCAATATCTACAAATGTATAGACGGATATCTACTTGGATGATTTATTTACGGAAAGAAATGTGTGAGAAAAAAAAAATTTCACTTGCGATAGACAACAATCAAACTTACCGTCCCATATTTTATGTCTGTTATTTTGTGTCATATTTACAACTTTAAATAAATTGATTCACAATGTAGACTATTTTCACATATAGCTGCTTACCTGCTGCGCTCCCGGCACTTGCTGTTTAAAAAAAAACCCGATAGTTAGCAAACATTAAACATTGTTACAATGAAACGTATAAAGCAATATTTTATTTTCTACACATCTAGTCATCGATAATATAGCAAAATATATGTTACCTCAATGCGAACAGGACTAACACTCAAACTTATTTTAAACCTAATTTTAAACGTTTTAAATTATAGCCATGCTTAACATAACAAAGAATTATGCAATAAAAATGTTCATACTTCTTAATTTTAAATATTATTGTTAGAAGTTAAATTCTGCAACACTATATTTTGAAAGAACTAAACATGCATTATGTTTTTCTTCGAAGATATTTTCTTTATAGAAGAATTCAACCAGCTTTGAATTTAGACTTTAACATTCTGATATTTTGCATATAAATAAGACCTATCAATGCCAGTTATGAAACCTAGATTCAGGAAGAATTAGAAAAATAAACTCTACTGAGATAAATTGTGTCAAACGAATGACACGAAATAGTCTGAGAGAAAAGATTAGATATGAAGACCTGAGAAAAAAGGCTAGAAATAGCCCCTGCCATAGAATATTTGAAGAAACAACAAATAGAATGGTGTGACAATGAATTGTAATCAAAACAAAATAAAACGAGCCCTCCATAAACGTTGCGAGAATACCAGACCCAATGGTCGACCACCAAAAAAATGGAATATTAGAAACACTATGAAACAAAACAGCAGTAGAGTTGAACAGAAAGCAAAAGACCACAATTTATATCTCCCGTAGACGCTGAAAGAGAAATGAGGAAGGAAAGAAGAAAAAAGAAGAATATGGCCTTAAAAAATATAGCAATGTCTAAAAATGTATACACGGATACCTACTTAGAGAATTTATTTACCCAAAGAAATGTGTGAGAAAAAGGATTTTTAACTTACGATAGCCAACAATCGGACTTGCCTTCCCATATTTTATGTCCGATATTTTGTGTCATATTTACAACTTTAAATAGCGTGTATCACAATGTAGACTATTTTGATATATAGCTGCTTACCTGTTCCGCTTCCGGCACTTGCTGTGTTAAAAAAAACAGATATTTATCATACATAAAACATTGTCACAATGAAATGTATACAGCAATATTTTATTTTCTACACATCTAGTCATCGATACAAAAGCAGAATATAGTTTACTTCATTGCGTACAGAACTAAATCTCAAACTTATTTTAAAGGTAAATTTAAACGTTTTAATTATATTCATGCCTAATTTAACAAAGAATTAGGCAAAATAAATGTTCATACTTCTTAACTTTAAAAAAAAATACTGTTAGAAGTACAATTCTGCAAAAATTTATTTAAAAAAAAAAACTGAAAATGTATTAGGTTTTTTTTTTTCAAATATATTTTCACTTTAGAAGTGTTCAACCTACTTTGAATTTAGACTTTAACATTCGGATATTTTGCATATAAATAAGACCTACCAATGCCATATACGTACACTATTTTCAGGAGCAATATGAACAATAAATTTTACTGAGATGAAATGTGTCAAATGAATGATACGAAATAGTCTGAGAGATGAGATCAGATATGAAGACATGAAAAAAAATGCAAGGAATAGCCCCCGCCTTAGAATATTTGAAGACACAACAAATATAATTGTTTTACCATGTGACAAGGCATTGTAGTCAAAACAAAACACAATGAGCCCTCAATAAACGTTGAGAGAATAACAGACCCAATGGTTGACCACCAAAAATTGAATATTAGAAGCACTATGAAACATAAATACATCAAAGGCGAAAAGAAAACAAATGACCACATATTATATCTCCCGCCGACGTTTAAATGGAAATGAGGAAGGAAAGAAGAAAAAAAGAGGAATATGGCATAAAAAAAAGTATAGCAATATCTACACATGTATAGACGGATATCTACTTGGATGATTTATTTACGGAAAGAAATGTGTGAGAAAAAAAAATTTCACTTGCGATAGACAACAATCAAACTTACCGTCCCATATTTTATGTCTGTTATTTTGTGTCATATTTACAACTTTAAATAAATTGATTCACAATGTAGACTATTTTCACATATAGCTGCTTACCTGCTGCGCTCCCGGCACTTGCTGTTTAAAAAAAAACCCGATAGTTAGCAAACATTAAACATTGTTACAATGAAACGTATAAAGCAATATTTTATTTTCTACACATCTAGTCATCGATAATATAGCAAAATATATGTTACCTCAATGCGAACAGGACTAACACTCAAACTTATTTTAAACCTAATTTTAAACGTTTTAAATTATAGCCATGCTTAACTTAACAAAGAATTATGCAATAAAAATATTCATACTTCTTAATTTTAAATATTATTGTTAGAAGTTAAATTCTGCAACACTATATTTTGAAAGAACTAAACATGCATTATGTTTTTCTTCGAAGATATTTTCTTTATAGAAGCGTTCAACCAGCTTTGAATTTAGACTTTAACATTCTGATATTTTGCATATAAATAAGACCTATCAATGCCAGTTATGAAACCTAGATTCAGGAAGAATTAGAAAAATAAACACTACTGAGATAAATTGTGTCAAACGAATGACACGAAATAGTCTGAGAGAAAAGATTAGATATGAAGGCCTGAGAAAAAAGGCTAGAAATAGCCCCTGCCATATAATGTTTGAAGAAACAACAAATAGAATGGTGTGACAATGAATTGTAATCAAAACAAAACAAAACGAGCCCTCCATAAACGTTGCGAGAATACCAGACCCAATAGTCGACCACCAAAAAAATGGAATATTAGAAACACTATGAAACAAAACAACAGTAGAGTTGAACAGAAAGCAAAAGACCACAATTTATATCTCCCGTAGACGCTGAAAGAGAAATGAGGAAGGAAAGAAGAAAAAAGAAGAATATGGCCTTAAAAAATATAGCAATGTCTAAAAATGTATAGACGGATACCTACTTAGAGAATTTATTTACCGAAAGAAATGAGAGAAAAAGGATTTTTAACTTACGATAGCCAACAATCGGACTTACCTTCCCATATTTTATGTCCGATATTTTCTGTCATATTTACAATATTATAAAAAGTGTATCACAATGTAGACTATTTTGATATATAGCTGCTTACCTGTTCCGCTTCCGGAACTTGCTGTGGGAAAAAAAAAACAGATATTTATCATACATAAAACATTGTCACAATGAAATGTATACAGCAATATTTTATTTTCTACACATCTAGTCATCGATACAAAAGCAGAATATAGTTTACTTCATTGCGTACAGAACTAAATCTCAAACTTATTTTAAAGGTAAATTTAAACGTTTTAATTATATTCATGCCTAATTTAACAAAGAATTAGGCAAAATAAATGTTCATACTTCTTAACTTTAAAAAAAATACTGTTAGAAGTACAATTCTGCAAAAATTTATTTAAAAAAAAAACTGAAAATGTATTAGGTTTTTTTTTTTTCAAATATATTTTCACTTTAGAAGTGTTCAACCTACTTTGAATTTAGACTTTAACATTCGGATATTTTGCATATAAATAAGACCTACCAATGCCATATACGTACACTATTTTCAGGAGCAATATGAACAATAAATTTTACTGAGATGAAATGTGTCAAATGAATGATACGAAATAGTCTGAGAGATGAGATCAGATATGAAGACATGAAAAAAAATGCAAGGAATAGCCCCCGCCTTAGAATATTTGAAGACACAACAAATATAATTGTTTTACCATGTGACAAGGCATTGTAGTCAAAACAAAACACAATGAGCCCTCAATAAACGTTGAGAGAATAACAGACCCAATGGTTGACCACCAAAAATTGAATATTAGAAGCACTATGAAACATAAATACATCAAAGGCGAAAAGAAAACAAATGACCACAAATTATATCTCCCGCCGACGTTTAAAGGGAAATGAGGAAGGAAAGAAGAAAAAAAGAGGAATATGGCATAAAAAAAAGTATAGCAATATCTACACATGTATAGACGGATATCTACTTGGATGATTTATTTACGGAAAGAAATGTGTGAGAAAAAAAAAATTTCACTTGCGATAGACAACAATCAAACTTACCGTCCCATATTTTATGTCTGTTATTTTGTGTCATATTTACAACTTTAAATAAATTGATTCACAATGTAGACTATTTTCACATATAGCTGCTTACCTGCTGCGCTCCCGGCACTTGCTGTTTAAAAAAAAACCCGATAGTTAGCAAACATTAAACATTGTTACAATGAAACGTATAAAGCAATATTTTATTTTCTACACATCTAGTCATCGATAATATAGCAAAATATATGTTACCTCAATGCGAACAGGACTAACACTCAAACTTATTTTAAACCTAATTTTAAACGTTTTAAATTATAGCCATGCTTAACTTAACAAAGAATTATGCAATAAAAATATTCATACTTCTTAATTTTAAATATTATTGTTAGAAGTTAAATTCTGCAACACTATATTTTGAAAGAACTAAACATGCATTATGTTTTTCTTCGAAGATATTTTCTTTATAGAAGCGTTCAACCAGCTTTGAATTTAGACTTTAACATTCTGATATTTTGCATATAAATAAGACCTATCAATGCCAGTTATGAAACCTAGATTCAGGAAGAATTAGAAAAATAAACACTACTGAGATAAATTGTGTCAAACGAATGACACGAAATAGTCTGAGAGAAAAGATTAGATATGAAGGCCTGAGAAAAAAGGCTAGAAATAGCCCCTGCCATATAATGTTTGAAGAAACAACAAATAGAATGGTGTGACAATGAATTGTAATCAAAACAAAACAAAACGAGCCCTCCATAAACGTTGCGAGAATACCAGACCCAATAGTCGACCACCAAAAAAATGGAATATTAGAAACACTATGAAACAAAACAACAGTAGAGTTGAACAGAAAGCAAAAGACCACAATTTATATCTCCCGTAGACGCTGAAAGAGAAATGAGGAAGGAAAGAAGAAAAAAGAAGAATATGGCCTTAAAAAATATAGCAATGTCTAAAAATGTATAGACGGATACCTACTTAGAGAATTTATTTACCGAAAGAAATGAGAGAAAAAGGATTTTTAACTTACGATAGCCAACAATCGGACTTACCTTCCCATATTTTATGTCCGATATTTTCTGTCATATTTACAATATTATAAAAAGTGTATCACAATGTAGACTATTTTGATATATAGCTGCTTACCTGTTCCGCTTCCGGAACTTGCTGTGGGAAAAAAAAACAGATATTTATCATACATAAAACATTGTCACAATGAAATGTATACAGCAATATTTTATTTTCTACACATCTAGTCATCGATAAAAAAGCAGAATATAGTTTACTTCATTGCGTACAGAGATAAATCTCAAACTTATTTTAAAAGTAAATTTAAACGTTTTAATTATATTCATGCCTAATTTAACAAAGAATTAGGCAAAATAAATGTTCATACTTCTTAACTTAAAAAAAATACTGTTAGAAGTACAATTCTGCAAAAATTTATTAAAAAAAAAACTGAAAATGTATTAGGTTTTTTTTTTTTCAAATATATTTTCACTTTAGAAGTGTTCAACCTACTTTGAATTTAGACTTTAACATTCGGATATTTTGCATATAAATAAGACCTACCAATGCCATATACGTACTCTATTTTCAGGAGCAATAAGAACAATAAATTTTACTGAGATGAAATGTGTCAAATGAATGATACGAAATAGTCTGAGAGATGAGATCAGATATGAAGACATGAAAAAAAATGCAAGGAATAGCCCCCGCCTTAGAATATTTGAAGACACAACAAATATAATTGTTTTACCATGTGACAAGGCATTGTAGTCAAAACAAAACACAATGAGCCCTCAATAAACGTTGAGAGAATAACAGACCCAATGGTTGACCACCAAAAATTGAATATTAGAAGCACTATGAAACATAAATACATCAAAGGCGAAAAGAAAACAAATGACCACAAATTATATCTCCCGCCGACGTTTAAAGGGAAATGAGGAAGGAAAGAAGAAAAAAAGAGGAATATGGCATAAAAAAAAGTATAGCAATATCTACACATGTATAGACGGATATCTACTTGGATGATTTATTTACGGAAAGAAATGTGTGAGAAAAAAAAAATTTCACTTGCGATAGACAACAATCAAACTTACCGTCCCATATTTTATGTCTGTTATTTTGTGTCATATTTACAACTTTAAATAAATTGATTCACAATGTAGACTATTTTCACATATAGCTGCTTACCTGCTGCGCTCCCGGCACTTGCTGTTTAAAAAAAAACCGATAGTTAGCAAACATTAAACATTGTTACAATGAAACGTATAAAGCAATATTTTATTTTCTACACATCTAGTCATCGATAATATAGCAAAATATATGTTACCTCAATGCGAACAGGACTAACACTCAAACTTATTTTAAACCTAATTTTAAACGTTTTAAATTATAGCCATGCTTAACTTAACAAAGAATTATGCAATAAAAATATTCATACTTCTTAATTTTAAATATTATTGTTAGAAGTTAAATTCTGCAACACTATATTTTGAAAGAACTAAACATGCATTATGTTTTTCTTCGAAGATATTTTCTTTATAGAAGCGTTCAACCAGCTTTGAATTTAGACTTTAACATTCTGATATTTTGCATATAAATAAGACCTATCAATGCCAGTTATGAAACCTAGATTCAGGAAGAATTAGAAAAAAAACACTACTGAGATAAATTGTGTCAAACGAATGACACGAAATAGTCTGAGAGAAAAGATTAGATATGAAGGCCTGAGAAAAAAGGCTAGAAATAGCCCCTGCCATATAATGTTTGAAGAAACAACAAATAGAATGGTGTGACAATGAATTGTAATCAAAACAAAACAAAACGAGCCCTCCATAAACGTTGCGAGAATACCAGACCCAATAGTCGACCACCAAAAAATGGAATATTAGAAACACTATGAAACAAAACAACAGTAGAGTTGAACAGAAAGCAAAAGACCACAATTTATATCTCCCGTAGACGCTGAAAGAGAAATGAGGAAGGAAAGAAGAAAAAAGAAGAATATGGCCTTAAAAAATATAGCAATGTCTAAAAATGTATAGACGGATACCTACTTAGAGAATTTATTTACCGAAAGAAATGAGAGAAAAATGATTTTTAACTTACGATAGCCAACAATCGGACTTACCTTCCCATATTTTATGTCCGATATTTTGTGTCATATTTACAACTTTAAATAGCGTGTATCACAATGTAGACTATTTTGATATATAGCTGCTTACCTGTTCCGCTTCCGGCACTTGCTGTGGGAAAAAAAAACAGATATTTATCATACATAAAACATTGTCACAATGAAATGTATACAGCAATATTTTATTTTCTACACATCTAGTCATCGATAAAAAAGCAGAATATAGTTTACTTCATTGCGTACAGAGCTAAATCTCAAACTTATTTTAAACGTAAATTTAAACGTTTTAATTATATTCATGCCTAATTTAACAAAGAATTACAACTTTAAATAAATTGATTCACAATGTAGACTATTTTCACATATAGCTGCTTACCTGCTGCGCTCCCGGCACTTGCTGTTTAAAAAAAAAACCGATAGTTCGCAAAAATTAAACATTGTTACAATGAAACGTATAAAGCAATATTTTATTTTCTACACATCTAGTCATCGATAATATAGCAAAATATATGTTACCTCAATGCGAACAGGACTAACACTCAAACTTATTTTAAACCTTATTTTAAACGTTTTAAAGTATAGCCATGCTTAACTTAACAAAGAATTATGCATTAAAAATGTTCATACTTCTTAATTATAAATATTATTGTTAGAAGTACAATTCTGCAACAATATATTTAGAAAAAATAAAAATGCATTTTGTTTTTTTTTAATGTTAATAGTAGATGTGTACATCATCTAGAACCATATTCAAAAATCGCTTAACTAGAGTTCTTTTAATCGTTTCAGTCTTGTCTCTATAATTTTTGCGTATATCTTTCCTACATGAAAAAAACATTACATATTACATATGATATTCGTGCTTAATTTCATTGATAAATGCAAACACTATTGTCATACATTTCAATTTTAAAACCGCATCGAAGCACATAATTGTTTATTATTTTTATTTGAAATCGTATACATTTTATTTTATATTGAAAACTGTTTTCAAGCAGCTCTGAGAATAGACTTTATCTCTCCGAAATGTTGTGCCTGATATTGTGTGATATATTTACAACTTCAAATAGATGTTGCCACAATTAAGACTAAACTAGGAGCCACGATAGCTTAGTGGTTAGTGAACTGCATTACAAAGGACAAGGGTTAGGGTTCGATCCCAACCGACGGCTTCCGCGTTCACCCAGCCTTAAATGGTACCGGATTTTTTTCTATCAAAGTAAAGCAGCACGTCCGTAATACCGACCACACTACCCCAAAAATCATGTGCTGAAGGTCTATAAAATATAGGGTCACTAACACCATATTTCTCTATACGCCACTTGGCCTGTCGGGGGTACTTAAATTTATATTTTTAAGACTAAACTGATGCATATCTACTTACCTGATCCACTTCCGACGAGAACTGTGAAAACAAATAGCAGACATTAATCGTTGTTAACAAGAAACGTAAAAGAAATATTTTCTTTTCTTCACATTTACTCATCGATAATTTAGCAAAATATATGTTACCGCAATGTGCACAGAACTAAAACTCAAACTTATTTTAAACGTAATTTTAAAACTTATTTTAGATTTTAACATTATGATATTTTGCATATGCACGGAAAGAATGGGACCTCCAATGCCAGTTATGAACCGTAGATTAGGGAACAAAAAGACAATTAACCCCTACTGAGATGAAATGTGTCAAACGAATGACAGGAAATAGTCTGAGAAATAATATCAGGAATGAAGACCTGAGAAAAAGAGCTAGGAATAGCCCCCACCATAGAATATTTGAAGAAACAACACATATACTGTTTTCGCCATGTGACAAGACATTGTATTCAAAACAAAAACACAACGAGCCCTAAATAAACGTTGCAAGAATAACAGACCCAATGGTCAACAACAAACAAGACGTTTGATGGAATATTAGAAGCATTAGGAAACATATAAACATCAAGGGCGAATAGAAAACAAAAGATATCGCATTATATCTCTCCGTCGACGCTGAAAGGGAAATGAGGAAGGAAAGAAGAAAATAGCCTAAACAATTATATCAATGTCTAAAAATATATAGACGGATAGCCACTTAGAGGATTGTTTTACGGAAAGAAATGTGTGAGAAAATATACACTTAACTTATGATAGACTATTTTCGGACTAACAGTCCCATATTTTATGTCCGATATTTTGTGTCATATTTGCAAATCTAAATAGATTGTATCACAATGTAGACTATTTTGACATATAGCTGCTTACCTGTTCCGCTTCCGGCACTAGCTGTGTAAAAAAAAACAGATAGTTATCATACATAAAACATTGTTACAATGAAACGTATGCAGCAATACTTTATTGTCAATACTTCTAGTCATAGATAATTTAGCAGAATATAGTTTACTTCAATGCGTACAGAGCTAAATCTCAAACATATTGTAAACGTAAATTTAAACTTTTACTATTATATGCATGCTTAATTTAACAAAAAAACTATGCAAAAACAAAACCTTCATGCTTCTTAACTTTAAATAATATTTTTTATCTGTACGATTCTGTAACAATATATTTTAAAAGAACTAAAAATGCTTTTGCACTCATTATAATTTTTTTTTTTTATTTTCAAAGGTATTTCCTTTTTAGACGTGTTCAACAAGCTTTGAACTTAGACTTAAACATTCGGATATAAGTTATAGTAACATTTGTAAATGATGTATGTGTTTACTTCATTGATATATGCAAGGAAAATGTGTAATCATTTTAAATTTTAAATCGCATCTTCCATAGAAAGATTTAACAGCAATATATGTTAGGAGCACACACAATTCATTGTTTTTTTTTCAATTAGAAATCTCCTAAATTTTATTTTATAATGAGAATTGTTTTCAAGCAGCTCTGATATTAGACTTTAATTCTTCGATGTGTTGTGTCCGATCTTTTGTGTCATTTTTACAATCTTAAATCTATTGTATCACAATATAGACTATATTGACGTATATCTACTTACCGGATCCACTTTCGACATGAACTGTGTGAAAACAGATAGTTGGTATAAATTAAACATTGGTAAAAAGAAACGTAAAAAGGACAATTTTCTATTTTATACACATATAGTTAAAATACCATTATATTTAGTTAATTAACATTACATTTAATCTTAATGCGCACAGAGCTAAAACTCAAATTTATTTTACACGTAGTTTTAAACTTTTTAAATTATATTTTTGCTTAAATTAACAAAGAAATATGCAATTAAAATGTAGTAATTTCTTTCTTAACTTTCAATAACATTATTAAATATAGGATTCTTCAACAATATATTTGAAAGAACTTAAAATGCATTAGGATTTTTTTTTTTAAATGTGTTATAAATATTTTCTTTTCAGACAAGGTTCAATCCGCCTTTTATTTATCCTAAAATATTCATATATTTGGCACGTAAATAATAATTAAAATAAATTATATCAAAGTCTAAATGTTTTGGATGGATATCTACTTACCTGACTTTTTTACTGAAAGAACTGTGTGAGAAAATACATGCTTTACATAAAATAAATATTGTTAAAAAGTCGGTAAATGTTAATACCTTAATTTCTACACACCTTGTGAACTATAATTTCTCAAGATATTTAAACTTAGTGCGTTCATGTTAAACGATGTAACACCTTGAAATTGTTAAGCTGTCATTATTTGTCATACAAAAAATAATTGTAAAAGTGTGGATGAGCTATTAAATGTAACGAACGAAAAACATAACACATCTAGAAATATATAAAAATAGCGTGTATGCGTTTCACAAAGAATGACTGAAGATGGACATAAATATAAACGTTTGATAAAGTTTGACGAGGTTTGTCAAAAGTGCTCAAGATAAGCTCGAGATTTCAGGATGACCGAGGACAAGATAACCGTTTCTCGTGTTGCATATTTAAGCACTCAAAGCAGATTTAAAATGTATATTTTAATTGATAACAACAATATACACTTAGGGGTGCCATCGCCAACTATAAAATATAAATGCATCATTTCAGTTATATTTAAATGATAAGTTATAGTAAATGTAATTTAATTTCATAGATGTATGCACAGAACATATAGTCACACATTTCAACTTTAAAACCGAATCGTTTAAAGAAAGATTTAGCATCAATATATTTGGAAACACTAAAAATGCATTGTTTTTTTTTTATTTAAATATTTTAAAAAATAGAATTGAATATTGAGAACTTTGTTTACGCAAGTCTGATATTAGAGTTTAACTCTCCCATATTATGTGTCCGATATTTAGTGTCACTTTTACTTTTACCAGATTGTATCACAATGAAGACAATATTGACGTATATATATTTACCTGATCCACTTCCGGTAAGAACTATGTGAAAACAGAAAGTTAACATTCAATAAACATTGTTAAAAAGATACGTAAAAAGCAATATTTTATTTTCTACACATATACATATCGATAATTTAGCAATGTATTTAGCCTGAATGCGCACACATTAAAATAACGTTTATTCGTTTCAGCAAAAAATGACGGAAAGTGAAAAACAAATGGAAAAGTTAGACCAACAAGTCTGTGTGAAATACCTCAAGGACCATATAGATTATTTTATGATAAAGAAGAGTTTTTGCGTTACTCAGCTAGTCAATGAAAGTTATCTACACATTTCGTTTGTGTTGTGTCTTCTTTTCTGCTAACTGATTTAATGTTATAGCAGATGTGTACATTATCTAGAACCATATTCAAAAACCGCTTAACTAGAGTTATTTTATTGGTTTCAGTCTTGTCTCTATAATTTTAGCGTATATCTTTCCTACAAAAAAAAAAAACATTACATACTGCATATGATATTAGTGCTTAATTTCATTGATAAATGCAAACAATATTGTCATACATTTCAACTTTAAAACCGCATCGTTCAAAGAAAGATTTCAAAGCAAATGAAGCACACAATTGTTTATTATTTTATTTGAAATCGTATACATTTTATTTTATATTGAAAACTATTTTCAAGCAGCTCTGAGAATAGACTTTATCTCTCCGAAATGTTGTGCCTGATATTGTGTGATATATTTACAACTTTAAATATATTTTGCCACAATTAAGACTAAACTAGAAGCCACGATAGCTTAGTGGTTAGTGAACTGGATTACAAAGGACAAGGGTTAGGGTTCGATCCCAACCGACGGCTTCCGCGTTCACCCAGCCTTAAATGGGTACCGGATTTTTTTCTATCAAAGTAAAGCAGCACGGGCGCAATACTGACCACATTACCCCATAAATCATGTGCTGAAGGTCTGTAAAATATAGGGTCACTAACACCATATTTCCCTTTACGCCACTTGGCCTGTCGGGGGTACTTTACTTTGCTTTTTTAAGACTACACTGATGAATATCTACTTACCTGATCCACTTCCGACAAGAACTGTGAAAACAAATAGTAAACATTAATCGTTGTTAAAAAGAAACGTAAAAGCAAAATTTCATTTTCTTCACATTTAGTCATCGATAATTTAGCAAAATATATGTTACCTCAATGCGCACAGAACTAAAACTCAAACTTATTTTAAACGTAATTTTAAACGATTTAAATTATAGTCATGCTTAATTTAACAAAGAATTATGCAAAAAAAAAATGTTCAGGTTTCCTTGCTTTAAATAATATTGTTAGACGTACAATTCTACAACAATATATTTTGAAATAACTAAAAACACAGGTTTTTTTTTCAAAGATATTTTCATTTTTTTTAAGTGTTCAACCAGCTTTTAATTTAGACTTTAACATTATGATATTTTGCAAATGCACGGAAAGAATGGGACCTACCAATGCCAGTTATGAACCGTAGATTAGGGAACAAAAAGACAATTAACCTCTACTGAGATGAAATGTGTCAAACGAATGACAGGAAATAGTCTGAGAAATAATATCAGGAATGAAGACCTGAGAAAAAGAGCTAGGAATAGCCCACACCATAGAATATTTGAAGAAACAAACACATATACTGTTTTCGCCATGTGACAAGACATTGTATCAAAACAAAACACAACGAGCCCTCAATAAACGTTGCAAGAATAACAGACCCAATGGTCAACAACAAACAAGACGGTTTGATGGAATATTAGAAGCATTAGGAAATATAAACCATCAAGGGCGAATAGAAAACAAAAGATATCACATTTTATCGCTCCGTCGACGCTGAACGGGAAATGATGAAGGAAAGAAGAAAATAGCCTAAACAATTATATCAATGTCTAAAAATATATAGACGGATAGCCACTTAGAGGATTGTTTTACGGAAAGAAATGTGTAAAAAAATATACACTTAACTTATGATAGACTATTTTCGGACTAACAGTCCCATATTTTATGTCCGATATTTTGTGTCATATTTCCAAATCTAAATAGATTGTGTCACAATGTAGACTATTTTGACATATAGCTGCTTACCTGTTCCGCTTCCGGCACTAGCTGTGTAAAAAAACAGATAGTTATCATACATAAACCATTGTTACAATGAAACGTATGCAACAATACTTTATTTTCTATACTTCTAGTCATAGATAATTTAGCAGACTATAGTTTACTTCAATGTGTACAGAGATAAATCTGAAACATATTGTAAACGTAAATTTAAACTTTTACTATTATATGCATGCTAAATTTAACAAAGAACTATGCAAAAACAAAACCTTCATGCTTCTTAACTTTAAATACTATTTTTTAGCAGTACGATTCTGTAACAATATATTTTAAAAGAAATAAAAATGCTTTTGCACTCATTATACTTTTTTTTTATTTTCAAAGGTATTTCCTTTTTAGACGTGTTCAACAAGCTTTGAACTTAGACTTAAACATTCGGATATAAGTTATAGTAACATTTGTAAATGATGTATGTGTTTACTTTCATTGATATATGCAAGGAAAATGTGTCATCATTTTAAATTTTTAAATCCCATCTTCCATAGAAAGATGCAACAGCAATATATGTTAGGAGCACACACAATTCATTCTTTTTTTTAATTAGAAATCTCCTAAATTTTATTTTATAATGAGAATTGTTTTCGCGCAGCTCTGATATTAGACTTTAATTCTCCGATGTGTTGTGTCCGATCTTTTGTGTCATTTTTACAATCTTAAATCTATTGTATCACAATATAGACTATATTGACGTATATCTACTTACCGGATCCACTTTCGACATGAACTGTGTGAAAACAGATAGTTGGTATAAATTAAACATTGGTAAATAGAAACGTAAAAAGGACAATTTTCTATTTTATACACATATAGTTAAATTACCATTATATTTAGTTAATTAACATTATATTTAATCTTAATGCGCACAGAGCTAAAACTCAAATTTATTTTACACGTAGTTTTAAACTTTTTAAATTATATTTTTTTCTTAAATTAACAAAGAAATATGCAATTAAAATGTAGTAATTTCTTTCTTAACTTTCAATAACATTATTAAATATAGGATTCTTCAACAATATATTTTGAAAGAACTTAAAATGCATTAGGATTTTTTTTTTTAAATGTGTTAAAGATATTTTCTTTTCAGACGAGGTTCAATCCGCCTTTTATTTATCCTAAAATATTCATATATTTGGCACGTAAATAATAATTAAAATAAATTATATCAAAGTCTAAATGTTTTGGATGGATATCTACTTACCTGACTTTTTTACTGAAAGAACTGTGTGAGAAAATACATGCTTTACATAAAATAAATATTGTTAAAAAGTCGGTAAATGTTAATACCTTAATTTCTACACACTTGTGAACTATAATTTCTCAAGATATTTAAACTTAGTGCGTTCATGTTAAACGATGTAACACCTTGAAATTGTTAAGCTGTCATTATTTGTCATACAAAAAATAATTGTAAAAGTGTGGATGAGCTATTAAATGTAACGAACGAAAAACATAACACATCTAGAAATATATAAAAATAGCGTGTATGCGTTTCACCAAAGAATGACTGAAGATGGACATAAATATAAACGTTTGATAAAGTTTGACGAGGTTTGTCAAAAGTGCTCAAGATAAGCTCGAGATTTCAGGATGACCGAGGATAAGATAACCGTTTCTCATGTTGCATATTTAAGCACTCAAAGCAGATTTAAAATGTATATTTTAATTGATAACAACAATATACACTTAGGGGTGCCATCGCCAACTATAAAATATAAATGCATCATTTCAGTTATATTTAAATGATAAGTTATAGTAAATGTAATTTAATTTCATAGATGTATGCACAGAACACATAGTCACACATTTCAACTTAAAACCGAATCGTTTAAAGAAAGATTTAGCATCAATATATTTTGGAAACACTAAAAATGCATTGTTTTTTTTTTTTATTTAAATATTTAAAAAAATAGAATTGAATATTGAGAACTTTGTTTACGCAAGTCTGATATTAGAGTTTAACTCTCCCATATTATGTGTCCGATATTTAGTGTCACTTTTACTTTTACCAGATTGTATCACAATGAAGACAATATTGACGTATATATATATTTACCTGATCCACTTCCGGTAAGAACTATGTGAAAACAGAAAGTTAACATTCAATAAACATTGTTAAAAAGATACGTAAAAAGCAATATTTTATTTTCTACACATATACATATCGATAATTTAGCAATGTATTTAGCCTGAATGCGCACACATTAAAATAACGTTTATTCGTTTCAGCAAAAAATGACGGAAAGTGAAAAACAAATGGAAAAGTTAGACCAACCAAGTCTGTGTGAAATACCTCAAGGACCATATAGATTATTTTATGATAAAGAAGAGTTTTTGCGTTACTCAGCTAGTCAATGAAAGTTATCTACACATTTCGTTTGTGTTGTGTCTCCTTTTCTGCTAACTGATTTAATGTTATAGCAGATGTGTACATTATCTAGAACCATATTCAAAAACCGCTTAACTAGAGTTATTTTATTGGTTTCAGTCTTGTCTCTATAATTTTAGCGTATATCTTTCCTACAAAAAAAAAAAACATTACATACTGCATATGATATTAGTGCTTAATTTCATTGATAAATGCAAACAATATTGTCATACATTTCAACTTTAAAACCGCATCGTTCAAAGAAAGATTTCAAAGCAAATGAAGCACACAATTGTTTATTATTCTTATTTGAAATCGTATACATTTTATTTTATATTGAAAACTGTTTTCAAGCAGCTCTGAGAATAGACTTTATCTCTCCGAAATGTTGTGCCTGATATTGTGTGATATATTTACAACTTTAAATATATTTTGCCACAATTAAGACTAAACTAGGAGCCACGATAGCTTAGTGGTTAGTGAACTGGATTACAAAGGACAAGGGTAGGGTTCGATCCCAACCGACGGCTTCCGCGTTCACCCAGCCTTAAATGGGTACCGGATTTTTTTTCTATCAAAGTAAAGCAGCACGGGCGCAATACTGACCACATTACCCCAAAAATCATGTGCTGAAGGTCTGTAAAATATAGGGTCACTAACACCACATTTCCCTTTACGCCACTTGGCCTGTCGGGGGTACTTTACTTTGCTTTTTTTAAGACTACACTGATGAATATTTACTTACCTGATCCACTTCCGACAAGAACTGTGAAAACAAATAGCAAACATTAATCGTTGTTAAAAAGAAACGTAAAAGCAATATTTTATTTTCTTCACATTTAGTCATCGATAATTTAGCAAAATATATGTTACCTCAATGCGCACAGAACTAAAACTCAAACTTATTTTAAATGTAATTTTAAACGATTTAAATTATAGTCATGCTTAATTTAACAAAGAATTATGCAAAAAAATGTTCAGATTTCCTTGCTTTAAATAATATTGTTAGACGTACAATTCTACAACAATATATTTTAAAATATCTAAAAACGCATTAGGTTTTTTTTTTCAAAGATATTTTCGTTTTTTTTTTTTTGAGGTGTTCAACCAGCTTTTAATTTAGACATTAACATTATGATATTTTGCATATAAATAAGACCTACCAATGCCAGTTATGAACCCTAGATTCAGGAACAATAAGACAATTAACCTCTACTGAGATGAAATGTGTCAAACGAATGACAGGAAATAGTCTGAGAAATAAGATCAGTAATGAAGACCTGAGAAAAAGAGCTAGGAATAACCCCCACCATATAATATTTGAAGAAACAACAAATATACTGTTTTCGCATTGTGACAAGTCATTGTAATCAAAACAAAACACAACTAGCACTCAATAAACGTTGCAAGAATAACAGACCCAATGGCCAACAACAAAAAAAACGATTTGATGGAATATTAGAAGCATTAGGAAACATATAAACATCAAGGGCGAATAGAAAACAAAAGACATCACATGATATTTCCCGTCGACGCTGAAAGGGAAATGAGGAAGGAAAGAAGAAAATAGCCTAAACAATTATATCAATGTCTAAGAATATATAGACGGATAGCCACTTAGAGGATTGTTTTACGGAAAGAAATGTGTGAGAAAATAGACATTTAACTTACGATAGACTACAATCGGACTTAACCGTCCCATATTTTATGTCCGATATTTTGTGTCATTATTTGCAACTCTAAATAGATTGTATCACAATGTAGACTATTTTGACATATAGCTGCTTACCTGTTCCGCTTCCGGCACTAGCTGTGTAAAAAAAAACAGATAGTTATCATACATAAAACATTGTTACAATGAAACGTATGCAGCAATACTTTATTTTCTATACATCTAGTCATAGATAATTTAGCAGAATATATTTTACTTCAATGCGTACAGAGCTAAATCTCAAACATATTGTAAACGTAAATTTAAACTTTTACTATTATATGCATGCTTAATTTAACAAAGAACTATACAAAAACAAAACCTTCATGCTTCTTAACTTTAAACAATATTTTTTAGCAGTACGATTCTATAACAATATATTTTAAAAGAAATAAAATGCTTTTGCACTCATTATACTTTTTTTTATTTTCAAAAGTGTTTCCTTTTTAGACGTGTTCAACAAGTTTTGAACTTAGACTTGAATATTCGGATATAAGTTATAGTAACATTTGTAAATGATACACGTGTTTACTTTCATAGATATATGCAAGGAAAATGTGTCATCATTAAAAATTTTAAAATCGCATCTTCCATAGAAAGATTCAACAGCAATATATGTTAGGAGCACACACAATTCATTGCTTTTTTTATTAGAAATCTCCTAAATTTTATTTTATAATGAGAATTGTTTTCAAGCAGCTCTGATATTAGACTTTAATTCTCAGATGTGTTGTGTCCGTTTGTAGAGGGTCATAAATTGTAGAGGGGGCTCAACAACAACTTTGTAGAAGGGGGATTATTATGCCCCTTTTTTAATTGCTTGAATCCGTAATCGCTGATCGCCTCGCCGTGTCGTCTTGATGTAACCTCGTGATCTCTGTGGTTCTTTCGTACTTCGCGCTGTATCTTGTGGTTACCGCTCTGACCCCGTCAGTTCATTCTTCGCCAGTCAAGGATACAGCTGGACTGATCGATAGACTCAACAACAACTGTTTGATAACATAATGTTCAGCCTTTATTTCATTCACAGTACATGCCCTCGAGTTTCGAGGGAACACATTGACATTGACTTCCACCAATCTAAATTCGTGGGCTTATTAAACACCATGTACTTTAAACACTTTCGTACACATTCCATATAAATATCAAATTCAGTTAACCACCGGACAACTGCCGGAATTGAGTGGCGAGTTCCCCGTGCCACACATCAATGGACAATTTTAACAGTTCAGTTAATAACACACCCGTGGCTGACTTGCATAGTGAACTCAATGTATAATTAGATCAAATAAACGCTCTTGCTCTCACCTTCCTTGTAGTTTACAAAGTACAGTACATAACACACATTTGGCTAACTTGAGTGGTGAGCTCAATGTAGAATATATCAAAGAACGAACTTGCTCTCACCTTCCTTGTAGTTTACAAAGCTCAGCCAATAATAACACATTTAGCTGACGTGATAGTGATCTCACTGTCTAACATCAATGAAACGCTCTGGACATAGCATTTCTTGTACTTGTGAAGCTCCGCTAATAAGAACACATGTAGCTGACGTGAGTATTGATCTCACTGTCTAACATCACTGAAACGCTCTGGACATAGCATTTCTTGTACTTGTAGAAGCTCCGCTAATAAGAACACATTTAGCTGACGTGAGTCGTGATCTCACTGTCTAACATCACTGAAACGCTCTGGACATAGCATTTCTTGTACTTGTAATAGCTCCGCTAATAAGAACACATGTAGCTGACGTGAGTATTGATCTCACTGTCTAACATCACTGAAACGCTCTGGATCTAGCATTTCTTGTACTTGTGAAGCTCATTTACACTGCTTATATTTCGTGCACTTCTGGTAGCTATTTCACTGGGCTGTCTACCCTAATAACTAGAGTTTCGTTACACTTACTTAAGCTACACACTACTTGTACTATCACACAAATCTTATGACTAGTTCCTATGAAGACCAGAAGGCTCACTGTCTACCTACTGTCTCGACCAACTCTCTCAGACTAACTTGTCTTGCGCACCCCTGACAACTCACTAGTCACATGCGCACTCTCTTAATTTCACGAGATTTTCTCATCTCTCTCTGTGACTCGTGTTCATTATTTTCTCGAGCACTTAAACACCTATCAGCCCTCCTTCCTAATTATCCCCCCTTTGTTTAAATCTTGCCCTTCTCTCACTAATTTCCTGTCACTGCTATCTCCTGTTTCAAACTTACTATTGCTATAGTCTGTTTCAACCATACCCCCTCTATACACTGTTTCATTGCCTTCTATCTTCTCCGAGTTATTGAAACACTCTTAATAACTTTTTAACTCCCATTCCCCTCTTATTTACATTCACTCCTCTTCAGCTCCTATCATGGATCTCCTCTACCCTTACTTCCTTTCCCCTAACTACTCTTCTACCCTTTTTACTTATCTCTTCCGTATTTTGTCTCATAACTATCATATCTGTGATAACCTTTATTATCATCTCTCCCTCTATCATAATGTTGCTTATATCTATTATTCCTTTGATCCCTTGTCCTATCCCTTCTAAAATCATACACACCCGGTTGCACCTCGTATCTATCCTTCCATATTCTATCATCTTGTTCACCGTATAAATCATTGTTTCTATATCCATAATCATCAGTTTGATTCTCTCTTACGTCGTTTATATTTATCTTATACATGTATCTGTCATAACCTTCCCTCTTATTTTTTCTACTCTTACCATTATACGGTTGCCTCTTCTCTTCCACATCAGACATACCCATTCTATACATTCTTTCCTCTTGTTCTCTTGTTAGTCTTTCTATGTCGGCTGCGTTTAGATTCCACAGACCCCCTTACTTTCTGCCTCTTGTGTCTTTTCTGTTTCTTGTGATCTCTCCGTTTTACTCATTGTTATTGCTTCTATTCTATGGGTTCTATCCACCCTATGCCTTGCACTTGGCAACATACCCTCTATGTTAGCTGTGAATTTCTCTATTATCTTTAACATTTTGTCCCTACTATCCTGCGCCTGTATTTGTTCGTCCTCTTTCTCTTTTATTAATGATATGTTCTCATTAATACTACCTACCTGTGTTCCACCCAGTCTATGTCTTGCCCCTTTTAATATATCTTCCTCTATGCCACTACTGCATTCCATTTCACTGCCTAACCTTTCCCTCGTATTTTGAGTTTTAATCCCATCTTCGTCTTTGTCTCTCCTTGTCACTACTCTTTCATTAACAATATTAACCTGCACTCCTCTATCTCTTCTGTTTGTTTGTTTGTCCGTCACTGTTCCCCTATTTATTGTTCCCTTTTCCACCATCTGTGTAGTACTATCTATGCTCTCTTTTATTTCAGTCTGTGTGTACTTTTCTTCTTTTTCAATCTCCCTAACTATGTCATTGTCCGTACCTACTCCGATATTAATATATCTTTTTAAATCACTATCTTCCAACCTTGTCTGTGTCTCCCTTGTTTCATGTGTCTTCCTTACTTTCATACCCTTTTTAGATTTCTTATAGCTTAAACTTTCTACTCCCTTCATGTCATCTTCATCTGCCGTCAAAAATTCTTCATTGTCAGATATATCCACTGTCTGATCTGCTATTGTGTCCATTGTCCTAATAACTTTGTCATTTTGTTTTCTGATCCTGTTATTCACCTGGATCCCATACAACCTATTATTTATTTTACTATCTAGCATATCTCTTCTCCCTCTACTATTACGTCTATAAAACGGTTTTGTCTTTCGGTTGTCTTGGTATTTGTTTCTTATTACTGGTCTGTAAATTTGCACTGTTATTTTGCTACTCTTTATTGTATGTTCCTTATTTAAAATAATATTAACTATGCTACTGTCTTTATAAAGTACTATGGCCGTATTTCTGTTGTCTATTCTCTCAATGAATTTGTAATACATTATATCTCCAAATTTACTAAAATAATTCCTAATCTGTTGTTCTGTAATATCATTCTCTAAGTTTTGTACTATTATCTTGCAGCTATTAGTTCTGGCTGCCATCTTTGTTGCTGTTTAACACTCTTCGCCCTTGTCTCTTACTTTAACTGCCCTTTCTCTTTCCTATCAATCTAATGCTACCACTTGATTTCTATAGTTTTCCTTCCTATACTCAATGTCAATACCCCTGAGTTTCCTCACCACTCTTACCTGTGATTTATTATCTCCACGAACTATCTCTATGTTTGTACCATTTTCATTTTAGTACATATCTCATCATACACACCTTACACCACAAAAAAATATGCATCTATGGTTGTATTGTAACGTCCTGCATTACCTCACAACACTTCTACTCCCTTACAAAAAAATGTATACATCAACATATTTCTATCATTCCTGATTCATACACTTCTTATTGTTGTCATTTTTCTCATACATTGTTTTCATTCTATAGCATCACTATCATGTGTGTCCTGCGTGGTATAAACCTACTACACTGAACCCCTATGTGTTTACCTTTATATTTGTCAGCCCTCTCTAATGTTTCTCCCTTTCCTTCTCTTCCTACTCTAAAAAAAAATTCACTGGCCACACATGATCGCGATTTGTTGAATACACTCTTTTTGACAACTATTCTTGTTATTACTCATTTACTCTTATCTATCATCTGTGGAGAGAAAAAAAAAACATTTCAATAATACATGACTACAATCTTTAATATATTTAATTACTCTGCTTGAAGATCCTTGAAATTTCACTATCTCTTGTCCGTGAATGTCTTTCTCCTACACAATTTACACTATATTACCGTCGTAACTTCTCTGTCGTTGTGATCTCCCTTCTTTGCTTAACACATGTTCTGCTTAACACATTTTCTGCTTAACACACACAATCCATATTGAAATTTGTCAACGTGCCCTAAATTCTGGTACCTGTGGCTCACTCACAGCGTCGTTGTACTCACTTGACCTGACGTCGTCACCGGCGCCAATTGTAGCAGAGCTCAACAACAACTTTGTAGAAGGGAGATTATTATGCCCCCTTTTTAATTGCTTGAATCCGTAATCGCTGATCGCCTTGCCGTGTCGTCTTGATGTAACCTCGTGATCTCTGTGGTTCTTTCGTACTTCGCGCTGTATCTTGTGGTTACCGCTCTGACCCCGTCAGTTCGTTCTTCGCCAGTCAAGGATACAGCTGGACTGATCGATAGACTCAACAACAACTGTTTGATAACATAATGTTCAGCCTTTATTTCATTCACAGTACATGCCCTCGAGTTTCGAGGGAACACATTGACATTGACTTCCACCAATCTAAATTCGTGGGCTTATTAAACACCATGTACTTTAAACACTTTCGTACACATTCCATATAAATATCAAATTCAGTTAACCACCGGACAACTGCCGGAATTGAGTGGCGAGTTCCCCGTGCCACACATCAATGGACAATTTTAACAGTTCAGTTAATAACACACCCGTGGCTGACTTGCATAGTGAACTCAATGTATAATTAGATCAAATAAACGCTCTTGCTCTCACCTTCCTTGTAGTTTACAAAGTACAGTACATAACACACATTTGGCTAACTTGAGTGGTGAGCTCAATGTAGAATATATCAAAGAACGAACTTGCTCTCACCTTCCTTGTAGTTTACAAAGCTCAGCCAATAATAACACATTTAGCTGACGTGATTAGTGATCTCACTGTCTAACATCAATGAAACGCTCTGGACATAGCATTTCTTGTACTTGTGAAGCTCCGCTAAGAAGAACACATGTAGCTGACGTGAGTATTGATCTCACTGTCTAACATCACTGAAACGCTCTGGACATATCATTTCTTGTACTTGTAGAAGCTCCGCTAATAAGAACACATGTAGCTGACGTGAGTATTGATCTCACTGTCTAACATCACTGAAACGCTCTGGACATAGCATTTCTTGTACTTGTAATAGCTCCGCTAATAAGAACACATGTAGCTGACGTGAGTATTGATCTCACTGTCTAACATCACTGAAACGCTCTGGACATAGCATTTCTTGTACTTGTAGAAGCTCCGCTAATAAGAACACATTTAGCTGACGTGAGTCGTGATCTCACTGTCTAACATCACTGAAACGCTCTGGACATAGCATTTCTTGTACTTGTAATAGCTCCGCTAATAAGAACACATGTAGCTGACGTGAGTATTGATCTCACTGTCTAACATCACTGAAACGCTCTGGATCTAGCATTTCTTGTACTTGTGAAGCTCATTTACACTGCTTATATTTCGTGCACTTCTGGTAGCTATTTCACTGGGCTGTCTACCCTAATAACTAGAGTTTCGTTACACTTACTTAGGCTACACACTACTTGTACTATCACACAAATCTTATGACTAGTTCCTATGAAGACCAGAAGGCTCACTGTCTACCTACTGTCTCGACCAACTCTCTCAGACTAACTTGTCTTGCGCACCCCTGACAACTCACTAGTCACATGCGCACTCTCTTAATTTCACGAGATTTTCTCATCTCTCTCTGTGACTCGTGTTCATTATTTCTCGAGCACTTAAACACCTATCAGCCCTCCTTCCTAATTATCCCCCTTTGTTTAAATCTTGCCCTTCTCTCACTAATTTCCTGTCACTGCTATCTCCTGTTTCAAACTTACTATTGCTATAGTCTGTTTCAACCATACCCCCTCTATACACTGTTTCACGTTCATTTGTGTCATTTTTACAATCTTAAATGTTGTATCACAATATAGACTATATTGACGCATATCTACATACCGGATCCACTATCGACATGAACTGAGTGAAAACAGATAGTTGGTATAAATTAAACATTGGTAAAAAGAAACGTAAAAAGGAAAATGTTCTATTTTATACACATATAGTTATCGATAATTAACATTATATTTAATCTTAATGCGCACAGAGCTAAAACTCAAATTTATTTTACACGTAGTTTTAAACTTTTTAAATTATATTTTTGCTTAAATTAACAAAGAAATATGCAATTAAAATGTAGTAATTTCTTTCTTAACTTTCAATAATAATATTAAATATAGGATTCTTCGACAATATATTTGAAAGAACTTAAAATGCATTAGGATTTATTTTAAAAAATGTGTTAAAGATATTTTCTTTTCAGACGAGGTTCAATCCGCCGTTATTTATCCTAAAACATTCATATATTTGGCACATAAATAATAACTAAAATAATTTATATCAAAGTCTACATTTTTAGATGGATATCTACTTACCAGATTTTTTTACTGAAAGAACTGTGTGAGAAAACACATGCTAACATAAAATAAATATTAAATTAAATATTATTTAAATATTGTTAAAAAGTCGGTGAATATTAATACCTTAATTTCTACACACATTGTCAACTATAATTTTGCAACATATTTAAACTTAGTGCGTTCATGTTAAAAGATGTAACACCTTGAAATTGTTAAGCTGTCATTTTTTTCTCCTACAACAAAAAATTGTTAAAGTGTGGATGAGCTAATAAATGTATCGAACGAAAAACATAACACATCTAGAAAAATATAAAAATAGCGCATATGCGTTTCACCAAAGAATGACTGAAGATGGACATAAATATAAACGTTTGATAAAGTTTGACGAGGTTTGTCAAAAGTGCTCAAGATAAGCTCGAGATTTCAGGATGACCGAGGATAAGATAACCGTTTCTCATGTTGCATATTTAAGCACTCAAAGCAGATCTAAAATATATATTCTAATTGATAACAATAAATACTTAGTGGTGCCATCGCCAACTATAAAAAGGGAATACATCATTTCAGTTTTATTTAAATGATAAGTTATAGTAAATTTAATTTAATTTAATAGATATATGCACATAAAACATAGTCACACATTTCATCTATAAAACCGAATCGTTTAAACAAAGATTTATCATCAATATATTTTGGAACTCAAAAAATGCATTGTTTTTTTTTATTTAAATATTTTAAAAATAGAATTGAATATGAGAACTTGTTTACGCAAGTCTGATATTAGAGTTTAGCTCTCCCATATTGTGTGTCCGATATTTAGTGTCACTTTTACTTTTACCAGATTGTATCACAATGAAGACTATATTGACGTATATCTATTTACCTGATCCACTTCCGGCAAGAACTGTGTGAAAAAAGAAAGTTAGCATTCAATAAACATTGTTAAAAAGATACGTAAAAAGCAATATTTTATTTTCTACACATATACATATCGATAATTTAGCAATGTTAGAAAAGTTATACCAAGTCTGTGTGAAATACCTCAAGGACCATATAGATTATTTTATGATAAAGAAGAGTTTTTGCGTTACTCAGCTAGTCAATGAAAGTTATCTACACATTTCGTTTGTGCTGTGTCTTCTTTTCTGCTAACTGATTTAATGTTATAGCAGATGTGTACATCATCTAGAACCATATTCAGAAATCGCTTAACTATTGTTCTTTTATTGGTTTCAGTCTTGTCTCTATAATTTTAGCGTATATCTTTCCTACATGAAAAAAAAACATTACATATTGCATATGATATTCGTGCTTAATTTCATTGATAAATGCAAACAATATTGTCATACATATCAACTTAATACCGAATCGTTCAAAGAAAGATTTCAAAGCAAATGAAGAACACAATTTTTTTATATTTTTATTTGAAATCGTATACATTTTATTTTACATTGAAAACTGTTTTCAAGCAGCTCTGAGAATAGACTTTATCTCTCCGAAATGTTGTGCCTGATATTGTGTGATATATTTACAACTTTAAATAGATTTTACCACAATTAAGACTAAACACATGCATATCTACTTACCTGATCCACTTCCGACAAGAACTGTGAAAACAAATAACATACGTTAATCGTTGTTAAAAAGAAACGTAAAAGCAATATTTTATTTTCTACACATCTAGTCATGGATAATTTAGCAAAATATATGTTACCTGAATGCGAATAGAACTAAAACTCAAACTTATTTAAACGTAATTTTAAACGTTTTAAATTATAGTCATGCTTAATTTAAGAAAGAATTTGAAAAAAAAAATGTTTATATTTCTTTCCTTTAAATAATATTGTTGGAAGTACAATTCTGCAACAATATATTTTGAAATAACTGAAAATGCAGTTTTTTTTTCTTTTTCAAAATATTTTCTATTTAGAATTGTTACACAAGCTTTGAATGTAGACATTCGCATATTTTGCATATAAATAAGACCTACCAATGTCAGTTATGAATCATAGATTCAGGAATAATAAGAACAATAACCTCTACTAAGATGAAATGTGTCACATGAATGACAGCAAAGAGACTGAGAGATAGGATCAGATATGAAGACCTGAGAAAGAAGGCTAGGAATTGCTCCCGCAATAGAATTTTTGAATAAACAACAAATGTAATGGTTTGGCCAAGAGATAAGATATTGTACTAAAAAAACACAACGAGCCCTGAATAAACAACGAGACTTGAATAAACAACAAGCCCTGAATGAACAACGAGCCCTGAAGAAAACAACGAGCCCTGAATAAACAACGAGCCCTGAATAAACAAAGGGTGTCCGGTTAGCGCAATCGATAGGCGGTTGGCTTACCACGGCAACAGCCGGGGTTCGTACCCTGGCGAGGACACCTGGGTTTTACTAATTCCCTAAAAATTAGTAGGAGCCGCGATAGCTCAGTGGTTAGTGAACTGGACTACTACGGACAAGGGGTAGGGTTCGATTCCAACCGACGGCTCCGGTTCACCCAGCCTTAAATGGGTACCGGATTTTTTCTGGGAAAGTAAAACAGCACGGGCGTAATACCGACCACATTACCCCAAAAATCATGTGCTGAAGGTCTGTAAATATAGGGTCACTAACACCATATTTCCCTATACGCCACTTGGCGTGACGGGGGTACTTTACTTTTTTTTTTACCTGAATAAACAACGAGCCCTGAATAAACGTTACGAGAAAATACTGACCAAATGCTCGCCCCCAAAAATGACTGTTTGATGGAATATTAGAAGCACTAGGAAACATAACATAAGCAGAGGTGAACATAAAGCAAACAACATCATATTATATCTTCCGTCGACGCTTAAAGGGTAATGAGGAAGGAAAGAAGAAAATTTGACCTAAACAATATATATCAATGTCTAAAAAAGAATCAGCATCATCATGTCCCATACCGGTTGGCATAGGTGAACATGTCCCTCCACAATCTTATATCTATAGTGCATCGTATCAGTTCTGTTGTTGACTATTTTCCATGCCATGACACCAAGCTATCAAGCATTTTCTCTCTTTGTCGACCGCGATCTCTCTTTCCTTTTATTTTGCCAGTTGTAACCAAGTATTCCATTTTCCTCTTCTCATGATGTGCCCAAAAATGTTGATTGCTTCTTTCTGATGTTTTTTAAGAGCTCCTTTTTGTGTTGGCCTCTTTGAGAACTTCCTCATTGGTCTTTTTAGCTGTCCAGTGAACTTTCAACATTCTTCTGAGAAATCCATCTATGTGACCTCTAATCGTCATTTCATTTTTTTGTCTACTGTCCATGATTCGCTTCCATAGGTCAGAATTGGTTCTATATAGCACCGATGAACTCTCTTTCTTATTTTTATTGACATAGATTTGTTGCATAAGATATTTTTCATTTTCTGAAATGCCATTTTGGCCTGAGCTATTCTGCTCTTTATTTATGTGGTGCTTCTCCCATCTGATGTTATTATTGTGTCCAAGTATTTGAATACGTTGCACTTGTTTCAGATTTGTCTCGTTTATTTTTATACTGCATGATGGTGGTGATTGTTTCTTCGATATAACCATTACTTCTGTTTTCTTATTATTCAGACTGCGACCTTTCTTGTTGCTTTCTTTTACTATTATGTCTACCATTTCTTGTAGTTCATTCTCTGTCTCTGTTATTAAGACTGTGTCATACGCATATCGCAAATTATTTTTGTTTAGACCTTTGACTTGAATTCCTTTTTGTCTATTATTGATCTCATAATATATTCACTGTAAAGTGAAAAAAATCCGGCGACAGAACACAGCCTTGTCTGACTCCTTGCTTTATATATTGGAATTGTCCTGTTTGGTTGTTAATTCGTATAGCTGCTGTTTGTTGCCAGTACATGTTTTTTTTATGATTCGCAGATCCTTATCATCAATGTTAATCATGACAAATCACAACTTCTAAAAAAGAATAGACGGTAAAAATAGACATTTAACTTACGATTGACTACAATCGGGCTTGCCATCCCATATTTTATGTCCGATATTTTGTGTCATATTTACAACTTTAAATAGATTGTATCACAATGTATACTATTTTGACATATAGCTCCTTACCTATTCCGCTTCCGGCACTAACTGTGTAAACAAAAACAACAGATAGTTAGCAAACATTAAACATTGTTACAATGGAACATATAAAGCAATATTTTATTTTCTACACATCTAGTCATCGATAGTGTAGCAAAATGCATGTTACCTCAATGCGCACAGAGCTAATACTCAAACTTCTTTTAAACGTAATTTTAAACATTTTAAATTATAGCCATGCTTATTTTGACAAAGAATTATGCAAAAAAAATGTTCATCGTGCTTAACTTTAAATAATATTGTAAGAAGTACGATTCTGTAACAATATATTTTAACTGAACTAAAAATGCATTATGACACATTATACGTTTTTTTTCTTTCACATATATTTTCTATTTAGACGTCTTCAACGACCTTTGATCTTAGACTTAAACATTCCGATAATAGTTATAGTAAACTTTGTAATTGATATACATGTTCAATCTCATATATATGAAATGAAATGTGTCATCAATTTAAAATTACAAACAGCTTCTTTCATAGAAATATATAATAGGCAATATATGTTAGGAGCACGCACAATTCATGATTTTTATTTTTTTTTTTTTATTTTTTTTTTTTTTTTTAGAAATCTATTAAATTTTATGTTATAATGAGAATCGTTTTCAAGCAGCTCTTATATTAGAATTAAACTCTCCGATGTCTTGTGTCCGATATTTTGTGTCATTTTTGCAACCTTAAATATATTTTATCACAATGTAGACTATATTAACGTATATCTACTTACCAGATCTAGTTCCAACAAGATCTGTGTGTGAAAAATGATAGTTAGCATAATTAAACAATGTTAAAAAAAAATTAATTAAAATGGAAAATCATATTTTATTTTCTACACATCTAATCATCAATATTTTAAAATTGTATTTAAACTGAATACAGAGCTAAAACTCAAATATTTTTTAACGAATATTAAACGTTTTAAATTATATTAATGCTTAATTTAAAAAAGAACATGCAAAAAAAATGGTGTCATATTTCTTAACATTAAATAGTATTGGGGAGCCGCGATAGCTCAGTGGTTAGTGAACTGGGCTACCACGGACAAGGGGTAGGGTTCGATCCCAACCGATGGCTTCCAGGTTCACCCAGCTTGGGTACCGGATTTTTTTTTCTGGAAAGTAAAGCAGCACGGGCGTAATACTGACCACATTACCCCAAAAATCATGTGCTGAAGGTCTGTAAAATATAGGGTCACTAAAACCATATTTCCCTATACGCCACTTGGCGTCTCGGGGTACTTTACTTTACTTTTAAATAATATTGTTAAAAGTAGGATTCCGCTACACGTTTGGCGAAGTTTTATTAAAAGTGTACAATATTAATAAGTTCTAGATTTCAGATGACCGAGAATAAGTTATATCCGTTTCGCATGTTTCATTTTGAAACCCTCAAACATATATAAATATATATATATTTTTTTTTTTATTGATTCCTATATTTACTTACGGAGCCATCGCCAACTGTAAAAGGGAATGCAGCATTGCACTTATATGTAATTGATACGTTATAATAAACTTTGTAAAAAATGCAGAAAATTGAAGCCTTTGAAATGTGGATCGAAAGAAGAATAGGTAGAATTGGATGAAAAGAAAAGAAAACAAGCGATGAGGTTTTCAAAACAACTAAAAATGCAAAAAAAACTACTAACACCATTAGAACAAGAAAATGTAATTTTATGGTCATGTTAAAAAACACAACATTCTAATAAAGTAATATTGGAAGGGAAAATACAAGGTAAAAGAGGCAGAGGCAGACAAAGACTACATGGACAAGGAACATCAAAAGATGGACAAGTCAACCCATGACAATCTGCACCATCAATGCAAGAGAAAGAGTGGAATGGCGCTCCATGGTAGCCAACCTTCGATGCGTATGCGATAATGTACATGTTTATTTTCATAGACATATTCAAAGAAAAATTGTTCAGAATTTTAAACTTTAAAACCGCATCGTTTGTAGAAAGTGTATGTATAATATACGATAGGAGGACACACAATTCATTGTTTTTTAAAGTATATATCCTTTACATTTTATTTTTGCTGAGAACTGTTTTCAAGCATCTCTGATATTAGACTTTAACTCTCCTATGTTTTGTGTCCAGTATTTTGTGAAATATTATGGTTATGGTTACGGTTATTGAAGACCCCAATATCACTGCAAACAAATTATAATCCATAATTGCTCAACCGCACGTGCCAGTGGAATCATCAGAATTATAATTCCATCTCCAAAACAAGAAATGTAGCTGTAGTTCGCATTATAGCAGTCTCTGCATACGCCAAAGACATAATGTGATTCCGCATAGAAAGTGAACACAGCAATATTTTCTCCGTCATACGTATCATTATTTTTATCGAAAACAATGGGAATTTCGAAACACGATCAAAACGGATGAAACGCACAGCTCATTGTGCTCAGAGCACTTAATTCAGTAACATATATTTACTTACGGGAGTCATGCCCAATGGTAAAAAGGGAATGCAGGATTTCAGTTATATTTAATTTATAAGTTATAGTAAACTTTGTAAATGATTACGTGTTTAATGTCATAGGCATATGCAAGGAACATATTGTCAACAATCTAAACTTTAAAACCGCATCGTTCAAAGAAAGATTCAAAAGCAATATATTGTTTGGTGCACACACAATATATTATACATTAATTAGAATCTTTTAATGTTTTGTTTTCATGCAACACTGAAAACACAGATTACAACAATAGCACTGTTTTCTGTTAAAATGGAACTGTTCACTGTAACTCGACAAAATCAGAATGATCAGATCTGATATCGGATATATAATTTTGACTGATGAAAAGAGGATTAGAGAGAAAAAACTGTAAGTAAAATACTTGTGGGGTGAATGTGTTGGGGAGAAGGAGGTTGGTGACTGAAAGTATTTCTTGTCGGAAACTATTTGAACTCGCCGAACTGAGAATCGGTTTTAGAACCATTCGTCGGCTTCTGGCCTTTGTTTCAGTCCATCGCAGGATGATCAAACAGAAAAATGATGGGTCGGGAATGACGGGAAGGCGACGGGAAACTAGCTACTAGAGTGCTCCTACTGTTATACATATGTCTAATTGTACTATTATTCTTCTTTGATTTACCTCGGATGGTTTCACCAATAATTATACTTTATTTTAATAATCTACTAGGGGAAATTCGAGTTAGCTTTCTCCACTGTAGAAGTTAATGTAAAAATGTTTAATCAATTTTACTCAGGACATTTTGCTCAATGCAACCTGATTTTATTTTTTTATCCGACGCGGACCAAAAATGACGTCGCGGGCCACAAGTGGTCCTTATTGGCCATCCCTGATGTAGACTATATTGACGAATATCTAATTACCTGATCCACTTCCGGCATGAGCTGTGTGAAAACAGATAGTTTACATTAAGCATTGTTCAAAAGTAACGTAAACAAACACTATTATTTTTTTATACACATCTAGTCATCGATAATTTCCCAAAATATATTTAACCTGGATGCGCACAATGGACAAATTCAAACTCATTTTAAGCGTAATTTTACATGATTTAAATTATATTCATGCTTAATTTAACTAAGAATTATGCAATAAAATATAATATTTCTTAAGTTTAAATAGTATTGTTAGAAGTAGGATTCTGCAACAAAGTTTTTTTGAATAAACTAAAAATGAATTAGGTTTCATTACACGTTTTTTTTTTTAAATGATATTTTAAGAAGAAAAAAGAATAAGTACTAAAATAAATTATATAATTGTCTAAAATGTATATACGGAAACCTATTTAGCGGATTTATTTACGGAAAAGAAATGTGTGTGAAAAAAGGATTCTTAACGTACAATAGAATAAAATCGGACTAACTGTCCGATATTTTTTCTCATATTTACAACCTTAAATATGTTTTATCACAATGTAGACTATATTGTCGTATTTCTACTTACCAGATCCACTTCCGGCATGACCTGTGTGAAAACAGATAGTTAGCATACATTAAACATTGTTAAAAAGAAATGAAAAATAAATATTTTATTTTCTACACATCTAGTCATCGATAATTTAGCAAAATATATGTAACCTCAATGCGCACAGAGCTAAAACTCAAAATTATTTTAAACGTAAGTTTACCCCTTTTAATTATGCGTTTGATTAATTTAAAAAAAAAAAAATATGAAAATAATATATGTTCATATTACTGAACTCTAAACATAATTTTTTAAAGTTGGATTCTGCAACTAACAATGCATTTCTTTTCATTATACGTTTTTGTTTTCTTAAAGATATTGTCTTTTTAGACGTGTTTAAACCGCTTTGATTTTAGACTCAAAACATTCGGATATTGTGCACATAAATAAAGCGTAAAATAAATATTTCAAAGTCTAAAAATGTACCGCGGATATCTGATCATCAATATTTTAAAATGTATTTAAACTGAATACAGAGCTGAAACTCAATCATTTTTAACGTATATTTAAAATTTTTAAATTATATTCATGCTTAATTTAAAAAAAAGAAACATTGCAAATAAAATGGTGTCATATTTGTTAACATTAAAAATATTGTTAAAAGTAGCATTCCGCAACACGTTTGACGAAGTTTGTTCAAAGTGCTCAAAATAAGTTCCAGATTTCAGGATGACCGAGAATGAGTTATCCGTTTCTCAAGTTTCATTTTGAAGCCCTCAAAACACCTAAAATGTATATTTTAATTGATACATATATTTACTTACGGGAGCCAATGTAAACGGGAATGCAGCATTGCAGTTATATTTAATTGATAGTTATAATAATTTTTGTAAATAATATACATGTTTATTTTCATAGACATATGGACAGAAAAAGCGGTCAGAATTTTGAACTTTAAAACCGCATCGTTCGTAGAAAGTTTCTGTAGCAATATTTGTTAGGAGCACCTACAATTCATTGTTTTTATTAGATATCTTTCACATGTTATTTTTGCTGAGAACTGTTTTCAAGCATCTCTGATATTAGACTTTAATTCTCCTATGTTTTGTGTCCAGTATTTTGTGAAATATTATGGTTATGATTACAGTTATGGAAGACCCCAATTTCACGGCAAACAATTATAATCCATAATTGCTCAACCGCACGTGCCAGTGGAATCATCAGAATTATGATTCCATCTCCAAAATAAAGAAATGTAGCTGTAGTCCGCCTTATAGCAGACTCAGCCTACGCCAAAACACATAAGGCGAAACCGCATAGAAAGTGAACACAGCAATCTGTTCTCCATCATACAATAAATCATTCATCGAAAACAATAGGAATTTCGAAACACGATAAAAACGAATGAAACGCACAGCTATGTGTGCACAGAGCACTTAATTCAGTAACTCCTGCAACAAGCCGGACTTGTGTCATATTTACATCCAAAAAAGATGTTACCACAATGTAGACTATATTAACGTATATCTACTTACCGGATCCACTTCCGGCATGATCTGTTAGTGAAAACAGATAATAAGCATATATTCAACGTTGTTAAAAAAAAGTAAAATGCAATATTTTATATTCTACACATCCAGTAATCGATTATTAAACAATTTTATTATAATCGGAATTGTCACAGAGCTTAAACACAAACTGAAAATGAGTGTCATTTTCCATGTTTTAAATTATTATCATGCATACGTAAACAAAGAACTATGCATATAATCACTTCCATATTTCTTAACTATCAATTGTATATTAAAAAGTTTGATTGTGCAAAACTATATTTTGATAGACCTAAACATGCATTAGGTTATATTCTAACTTTTTTAAAAAGATATTTTTTTAATACGTTTTCTATCCACAGTGAAGATAACCGTAAACATTCAGACGTCGTGCACATAAATAATCTATATATCTACATATCTTTATATCTATCAAGCTATCTATCTATCTATCTATCTATCTATCTATCTATCTATCTATCTATCTATCTATCTATCTATCTATCTATCTATCTATCTATCTATCTATCTATCTATCTATCTTCTATCTATCTATCTATCTATCTATCTATCTATCTATCTATCTATCTATCTATCTATCTATCTATCTATCTATCTATCTATCTATCTATCTATATATATATATCTATATCTCTATCTATCTATCTATCTATCTATCTATCTATCTATCTATCTATCTATCTATCTATCTATCTATCTATCTATCTATCTATCTATCTATCTATCTATCTATCTATCTATCTATCTATCTATCTATCTATCTATCTATCTATCTATCTATCTATCTATCTATCTATCTATCTATCTATCTATCTATCTATCTATCTATCTATCTATCTATCTATCTATCAACCTACCTACCTACCTACCTACCTACCTACCTACCTACCTACCTACCTACCTATCTACCTATCTACCTATCTATATATCTATCTATCTATCTATCTATCTATCTATCTATCTATCTATCTATCTATCTATCTATCTATCTATCTATCTATCTATCTATCTATCTATCTATCTATCTATCTATCTATCTATCTATCTATCTATCTATCTATCTATCTATCTATCTATCTATCTATCTATCTATCTATCTATCTATCTATCTATCCTATCTATCTATCTATCTATCTATCTATCTATCTATCTATCTATCTATCTATCTATCTATCTATCTATCTATCTATCTATCTATCTATCTATCTATCTATCTATCTATCTATCTATCTATCTAACTATATATCTAATATCTATCTATATATCTATCTATCTATATATCTATCGATCTATCTATATATAAAAACACATGTTTATAAGGGCAGCACTTTGAAATTATTATTTCTTTTTCTCCGGCATATAATTAAAATGTAATTTTACAAAATTGGATGAACTGATAAATGTGACGAAATCAAAACATAAAACATCTCAAAACATATCAATATAACGTGTGTACGCTTCACAAAGAATGGCTGCACAGGAAAATAAATGGAAACATTTGACAAAATTTGACGATGTTTGTCAAAAATGTTCATATTATACTCAAGATTTCAGAATGTCGGAGAATACGCTAACCGTTTCTCGTGTTGCATTTTGAAGTAATCAAAAGAAATATAAAATTTATATTTTAAATGTTACATATATTTACTTACGGGAGCTATGGCCAACTGTAAAAGGGAATGCATGATTTCAGTTATATTTAATTGATAAGTTATAGTAAACTGGTGTAAATGATGTACGTGTTTAATTTCATAGGCATATGCATGTAAAATAGTGTCAACAATTTAAACTTTAATACCGCATCGTTCAAAGAAAGATTCAAAAGCAATATATGTTTGGTGCACCAAAATATATTGTATATTAATTAAAATCTTTTAATTTTTTATTCATGATTTGGTAAAGGAACGCTCTCAAAATGACTGGCAGTTTTCTCGTCCCCAAATGCATGCGCCTAGTTAATAGAACAACGCTTTACGAAGTCACCGTCCCATAACGATTTTTTATTACGTTATCTCTGCGCTTATAACGTGTAGAACGTATTGTTTCAATGTAGCCCTTGTACTTAGCGGCGTGGCGTTGTGTGTAATGCCGCTAAGATTATACTCTTTATTTACAGACAACACTTTCAAACACACAAGGCACTGCGGTTTGCTATCCTTATTGTTGATAAATAAAAATCATTTTCTCATTTTCATGATAAAAAAAACTATTTTTTTTTTTCATTAATTAACGTTTATTGCACTTATATAAACAACGACCGAAGCAACAGACACTGAAAACACAGATTACAACAATAACACTGTTTTCTGTTAAAATGGAATTGTTCACTGTAACTCGACAAAATCAGAATGATCAGATCTGATATCGGTTATATATTTTGAATGATGAAAAGAGGATTAGAGAGAAAGAAACTGTATGTAAAACACGTGTGGGGTGAATGTGTTGGGGAGAAGGAGGTTGGTGACTGAAAGTATTTCTTGGCGGAAACTATTTGAACTCGCCGAACTGAGAATCGGTTTTAGAACCATTCGTCGGCTTATTCCTTTGTTTCAGTCCATCGCAGGATGATCAAACAGAAAAAGGATGGGTCGGAATGACGGGAAGACGACGGGAAACTAACTACTAGAGTGCTCCGAGTGTTAAACATAGGTCTACGTGTACTATTATTCTTCTTTGACTTACCTCGGATGGTTTCACCAATAATTATACTTTATTTTAAATAAACTACTAGGGGAAATTCGAGTTAGCTTTCTCCACTGTAGAAGTTAATGTAAAAAATGGTAATCAATTTTACTCAGGACATTTTGCACAATGCAACCTTATTTTATTTTGTTATCCGACGCGGACCAAAAAAAGGACGTCGCTGGCCACAAGTGGTCCTTATTGCCATCCCTGATGTAGACTATATTGACGTATATCTAATTACCTGATCCACTTCCGGCATGAGCTGTGTGAAAACAGATAGTTTACATTAAGCATTGTTTAAAAAGTAAACTAAACAAACACTATTTTATTTTATACACATCTAGTCATCGATAATTTACCTAAATATATTTAACCTGAATGCGCACAATGGAAAAATTCAAACTTATTTTAAACGTAACTTTACATGATTTAAATTATATTCATGCTTAATTTAACAAAGAATTATGCAATAAAATATAATATTTCTTAAGTTTAAATAGTATTGTTAGAAGTAGGATTCTGCAACAAAGTTTTTTTGAATGAACTAAAAATGAATTAGGTTTCATTACAGTTATTTTTCAAAGATATTTAAATTTTAGAACCGTTTAACGCGCTTGATTTAGACTAAACTAAACGGATATTTTGAAGAAAAAAAGACCTACCACTGCCAGTCTGGAACCATAAATGCAGGAACAATAAGCAAAAAGTAAAAAAAATATATATACAGATATGTAATGCGTCAAAATTATGACAGGAAATAGTCTGAGAGACAAAATCAGAAATGTAGAACTGAAAAAAAACTAGGAATATCACTCGCCATAGAATATTTAAAGTAACAACAGACAAAATAGTTTGCCATGTGATAAGGCAGAATCATCAAAGCAAAACACAAGAAACCCTCAATCAAAGTTGTGAATATACCATACCCACGGGTCGATCACGAAAATGATGGATCGATAGAATATTAGAAGCATTAGGAAACATATCAGCAGCAGAGTCGAACAGAAGGCAAAAGACCTAAAAATACATTTCCCCAGTACCCTGAAAGGCAAATGAGGAAGAAATAAGGAGAAGAAAAAAAAAAAATAGTCCTAAAATAAATTTTATCATTGTCTAAAAATGTATATACGGAATTCTATTTAGCGGATTTATTTACGGAAAAGAAATGTGTGTGAAAAAGGATTCTTAACGTACAATAGAATAAAATCGGACTAACTGTCCGATATTTTTTCTCATATTTACAACCTTAAATATGTTTTATCACAATGTAGGCTATATTGTCGTATTTCTACTTACCGGATCCACTTCCGGCATGAACTGTGTGAAAACAGATAGTTAGCATACATTAAACATTGTTAAAAAGAAACGAAAAATAAATATTTTATTTTCTAAACAACTAGTCATCGATAATTTAGCAAAATATATGTAACCTGAATGCGCACAGAGCTAAAACGCAAAATTAATTTAATCGTAATTTTACCCCTTTTAATTATGCGTTTGATTAATAAAAAAAAAAATATGAAAATGAAATATTTTCATATTTCTTAACTATAAACATAATTTTTTTTAAGTTGGATTCTGCAACATATATTTTGATAGAACTAACAATTCATTACTTTTCATTATACGTTTTTGTTTTCTCAAAGCTTTTGTCTTTTTAGACGTGTCCAAACCGCTTTGATTTCAGGCTCAAACATTCGGATATTTTGCACATAAATAAAGCGTAAAATAAATTATTTAAAAGTCTAAAAATGTACCGCGGATATCTGATCATCAATATTTTTAAAATGTATTTAAACTGAATACATAGCTAAAACTCAATCATGTTTTAACGTATATTTAAAAGTTTTAAATTATATTCATGATAATTTAAAAAAAGAAACATGCAAACAAAATGGTGTCATATTTGTTAATTTTAAATAGTATTGTTAAAATTAGGATTCTGCAACACGTTTGACGAAGTTTGTTCAAAGTGCTCAAAATAAGTTCCAGATTTCAGGATGACCGAGAATGAGTTATCCGTTTCTCAAGTTTCATTTTGAAGCCCTCAAAACACCTAAAATGTATATTTTAATTGATACATATATTTACTTACGGGAGCCAATGTAAACGGGAATGCAGCATTGCAGTTATATTTAATTGATAAGTTATAATAATTTTTGTAAATAATATACATGTTTATTTTCATAGACATATGGACAGAAAAAGCGGTCAGAATTTTGAACTTTAAAACCGCATCGTTCGTAGAAAGTTTCTGTAGCAATATTTGTTAGGAGCACCTACAATTCATTGTTTTTATTAGATATCTTTCACATGTTATTTTTGCTGAGAACTGTTTTCAAGCATCTCTGATATTAGACTTTAATTCTCCTATGTTTTGTGTCCAGTATTTTGTGAAATATTATGGTTATGATTACAGTTATGGAAGACCCCAATTTCACGGCAAACAAATTATAATCCATAATTGCTCAACCGCACGTGCCAGTGGAATCATCAGAATTATGATTCCATCTCCAAAATAAAGAAATGTAGCTGTAGTCCGCCTTATAGCAGACTCAGCCTACGCCAAAACACATAAGGCGAAACCGCATAGAAAGTGAACACAGCAATCTGTTCTCCATCATACAATATAATCATTCATCGAAAACAATAGGAATTTCGAAACACGATAAAAACGAATGAACGCACAGCTATGTGTGCACAGAGCACTTAATTCAGTAACTCCTGCAACAAGCCGGACTTGTGTCATATTTACATCCAAAAAAAGATGTTACCACAATGTAGACTATATTAACGTATATCTACTTACCGGATCCACTTCCGGCATGATCTGTTAGTGAAAACAGATAATAAGCATATATTCAACGTTGTTAAAAAAAAGTAAAATGCAATATTTTATATTCTACACATCCAGTAATCGATTATTAAACAATTTATTATAATCGGAATTGTCACAGAGCTTAAACACAAACTGAAAATGAGTGTCATTTTCCATGTTTTAAATTATTATCATGCATACGTAAACAAAGAACTATGCATATAATCACTTCCATATTTCTTAACTATCAATTGTATATTAAAAAGTTTGATTGTGCAAAACTATATTTTGATAGACCTAAACATGCATTAGGTTATATTCTACTTTTTTAAAAAGATATTTTTTTAATACGTTTTCTATCCACAGTGAAGATAACCGTAAACATTCAGACGTCGTGCACATAAATAATCTATATATCTACATATCTTTATATCTATCAAGCTATCTATCTATCTATCTATCTATCTATCTATCTATCTATCTATCTATCTATCTATCTATCTATCTATCTATCTATCTATCTATCTATCTATCTATCTATCTATCTATCTATCTATCTATCTATCTATCTATCTATCTATCTATCTATCTATCTATCTATCTATCTATCTATCTATCTATCTATCTATCTATCTATCTATCTATATATTATATATATATATCTATCTATCTATCTATCTATCTATCTATCTATCTATCTATCTATCTATCTATCTATCTATCTATCTATCTATCTATCTATCTATCTATCTATCTATCTATCTATCTATCTATCTATCTATCTATCTATCTATCTATCTATCTATCTATCTATCTATCTATCTATCTATCTATCTATCTATCTATCTATCTATCTATCTATCTATCTATCTATCTATCTATCTATCTATCTATCTATCTATCTATCTATCTATCTATCTATCAACCTATCTATCTATCTAACTATCTATCTATCTATCTATCTATCTATCTATCTATCTATCTATCTATCTATCTATCTATCTATCTATCTATCTATCTATCTATCTATCTATCTATCTATCTATCTATCTATCTATATATCTATCTATCTATCTATCTATCTATCTATCTATCTATCTATCTATCTATCTATCTATCTATCTATCTATCTATCTATCTATCTATCTATCTATCTATCTATCTATCTATCTATCTATCTATCTATCTATCTATCTATCTATCTATCTATCTATCTATCTATCTATCTATCTATCTATCTATCTATCTATCTATCTTCTATCTATCTATCTATCTATCTATCTATCTATCTATCTATCTATCTATCTATCTATCTATCTATCTATCTATCTATCTAACTATATATCTATATATCTATCTATATATCTATCTATCTATATATCTATCGATCTATCTATATATAAAAACACATGTTTATAAGGGCAGCACTTTGAAATTATTATTTCTTTTTCTCCGGCATATAATTAAAATGTAATTTTACAAAATTGGATGAACTGATAAATGTGACGAAATCAAAACATAAAACATCTCAAAACATATCAATATAACGTGTGTACGCTTCAGCAAAGAATGGCTGCACAGGAAAATAAATGGAAACATTTGACAAAATTTGACGATGTTTGTCAAAAATGTTCATATTATACTCAAGATTTCAGAATGTCGGAGAATACGCTAACCGTTTCTCGTGTTGCATTTTGAAGTAATCAAAAGAAATATAAATTTATATTTTAAATGTTACATATATTTACTTACGGGAGCTATGGCCAACTGTAAAAAGGGAATGCATGATTTCAGTTATATTTAATTGATAAGTTATAGTAAACTGTGTAAATGATGTACGTGTTTAATTTCATAGGCATATGCATGTAAAATAGTGTCAACAATTTAAACTTTAATACCGCATCGTTCAAAGAAAGATTCAAAAGCAATATATGTTTGGTGCACACAAAATATATTGTATATTAATTAGAAATCTTTTAATTTTTTTATTCATGATTTGGTAAAGGAACGCTCTCAAAATGACTGGCAGTTTTCTCGTCCCCAAATGCATGCGCCTAGTTAATAGAACAACGCTTTACGAAGTCACCGTCCCATACAATTTTTTATTACGTTATCTCTGCGCTTATAACGTGTAGAACGTATTGTTTCAATGTAGCCCTTGTACTTAGCGGCGTGGCGTTGTGTGTATGCCGCTAAAGATTATACTCTTTATTTACAGACAACACTTTCAAACACACAAGGCACTGCGGTTTGCTATCCTTATTGTTGATAAATAAAAAATCATTTTCTCATTTTTCATGATAAAAAAACTATTTTTTTTTCATTAAATTAACGTTTATTGCACTTATATAAAACACGACCGAAGCAACAGACACTGAAAACACAGATTACAACAATAACACTGTTTTCTGTTAAAAATGGAATTGTTCACTGTAACTCGACAAAATCAGAATGATCAGATCTGATATCGGTTATATAATTTTGAATGATGAAAAGAGGATTAGAGAGAAAGAAACTGTATGTAAACACGTGTGGGGTGAATGTGTTGGGGAGAAGGAGGTTGGTGACTGAAAGTATTTCTTGGCGGAAACTATTTGAACTCGCCGAACTGAGAATCGGTTTTAGAACCATTCGTCGGCTTATTCCTTTGTTTCAGTCCATCGCAGGATGATCAAACAGAAAAAGGATGGGTCGGGAATGACGGGAAGACGACGGGAAACTAACTACTAGAGTGCTCCGAGTGTTAAACATAGGTCTACGTGTACTATTATTCTTCTTTGACTTACCTCGGATGGTTTCACCAATAATTATACTTTATTTTAAATAAACTACTAGGGGAAATTCGAGTTAGCTTTCTCCACTGTAGAAGTTAATGTAAAAAATGTGTAATCAATTTTACTCAGGACATTTTGCACAATGCAACCTTATTTTATTTTGTTATCCGACGCGGACCAAAAAAGGACGTCGCTGGCCACAAGTGGTCCTTAATTGCCATCCCTGATGTAGACTATATTGACGTATATCTAATTACCTGATCCACTTCCGGCATGAGCTGTGTGAAAACAGATAGTTTACATTAAGCATTGTTTAAAAAGTAAACTAAACAAACACTATTTTATTTTATACACATCTAGTCATCGATAATTTACCTAAATATATTTAACCTGAATGCGCACAATGGAAAAATTCAAACTTATTTTAAACGTAACTTTACATGATTTAAATTATATTCATGCTTAATTTAACAAAGAATTATGCAATAAAATATAATATTTCTTAAGTTTAAATAGTATTGTTAGAAGTAGGATTCTGCAACAAAGTTTTTTTGAATGAACTAAAAATGAATTAGGTTTCATTACAGTTATTTTTCAAAGATATTTAAATTTTAGAACCGTTTAACGCGCTTTGAATTTAGACTAAACTAAACGGATATTTTGAAGAAAAAAAGACCTACCACTGCCAGTCTGGAACCATAAATGCAGGAACAATAAGCAAAAAGTAAAAAAATATATATACAGATATGTAATGCGTCAAAATTATGACAGGAAATAGTCTGAGAGACAAAATCAGAAATGTAGAACTGAAAAAAAACTAGGAATATCACTCGCCATATAATATTTAAAGTAACAACAGACAAAATAGTTTGCCATGTGATAAGGCAGAATCATCAAAGCAAAACACAAGAAACCCTCAATCAAAGTTGTGAATATACCATACCCACGGGTCGATCACGAAAATGATGGATCGATAGAATATTAGAAGCATTAGGAAACATATCAGCAGCAGAGTCGAACAGAAGGCAAAAGACCATAAAATACATTTCCCCAGTACCCTGAAAGGCAAATGAGGAAAGAAATAAGGAGAAGAAAAAAAAAATAAGTCCTAAAATAAATTTTATCATTGTCTAAAAATGTATATACGGAATTCTATTTAGCGGATTTATTTACGGAAAAGAAATGTGTGTGAAAAAGGATTCTTAACGTACAATAGAA